>JAECUM010005375.1:0-52586 GCA_016617855.1 Megalonaias nervosa | reverse complement strand
GACATGTAGTGTTGTCATTGTCCAATGGTGATCCATTTATTTATTATTCCTTTTTGATTACTGCTCATTCACTGAAGATATATTGTGTTATATTGAGATAAATACAGTACAGATAACAATATTGTTAATATCTGTAGATAGCATTCAGTTTTGATTTGTTTTCTTTGTATTACAATATAGCTGGCTATATTTGCAAAAGAAGATATTTTTCTCTATTCATGGTCAGTTAGTCTTCGGAGAAAACAAAATATGTGTGAACTTTCACTGTTATTAAAATTTAAACGCAGTGAATAAAGTCTGACGAAGAGGAGCAGAATTTTGAAACATAAAAACTTCATAAAATGGAAAGTACACAATTTTGGCACCCATGATTCAATCTTTAAATGACTTATTCCCTCAGGTAATCTTCAACATTTTTAATTGTTAGGTTATAAAATTTAGAAGTGACTTGATGGATGGATCTCAATAGGATTACACAGCTTTTGCATATACATGTACAATCATTTACAGGTCTGTTCCAATTGCATAATGTTCTCTGATTAGTTCTAACAAGCTGCATCAACTGAGATCTGCTGGCATGTCATGCTTTGGCCAACCTGATTCTATGTAGTTTGTGGTTGGATTCAACTTACAAGTATGTATATTAACTACAATGACACAGATATGTAGACCATTTCAAACTGTCAGCATATTTAAACATAATTCAGGTTATCTCCCTCGATTAGACAGAATAAAAGCCTTGTAAATTTTCTGAAAGTGGAGTGGGTGGCAGGGGTTATCATCAGACAGCTTCCTTAAAGAGAAATTTGCCATATCATAGAAGAATTACTGTATTGCTCTATTTGAACTTGACATATACACCCAGAAACATGCTGGGAGGTGAAGGAGGGTAGCATTATTTTATTACCTTGTGTATAAAGGGGAAGTTTCAGTCTGGCTTCAAAGGGTGAAAACATTTTAGTCTATCAAGTAATGTAATTTCAGTGTAAAAGGGATAATGAACCAAACATTTGTTTTGATACATGTCATACATTTCTGTACCTATTGCACAATATTCCTGAGGATAAAATAATCATTTAAATGCATTACAGATGAGCAATCCACACATTTTTCTGACTCTGATTATTGCATATAAGGTTCATAATCCATCAAACTTTTTGAACAACTAAAAGCTTCGTACATCCTAAGGAGGAAGATTAAAGTTACGATTTTTAACTAAACATTAAGAATTGTATGAGATGAAATAATTCCTGTTTCGTGTTATACTGCTTTTGGGCAATGCATGTGCATGGTTGTGGCATTAGATTCAGGTTTGACATTCTGTTAGAGGCCATTACTAGTCATGCTTCAGTCTTTAAACTTTGTGATGGGTGCCCATCGAGTACAGCAACAAGGTCACCTGCATAACCAATCATTGTGAGCCTGAAGAAAATTATATTGGAAAGTTGACCCAACATGACCTTTTTGTACTGTTTCCATAAACCAGTCAAATATTCTTTTCCAAAAACAGTCACTAATGATCAATAAAAATAATGCATTCTTTGGTATGTAAGTTGAGGATGGTGTATCTTTTTATGTACATTCATGAGAAATGATGAAATTTTATCACAGGCTGCCCTGGGTGAAAAAGGAGCATAGCAGATTTTATCAGTGGCACAATGATGAAATGACTTTGGTTGAACATTTTGCTGGAAGTTTTTATCTTTCTTACTGGTTTAGGCATTTGTTCACTATGGTTATATTTCTATTGAATTTTTATTAAATCAGGACTTGCTTGGAAGATATAATTTTTTTATTCACTTATCATGACTAGAATAAGGCTCCATTTCCTCCCAGTATCAATTTTAAACTAATATGATGTGTTCTTTGTAGCTCATAACTGTTTAAAACATTTGTCTCTTCACCTAAATCCACCAAGAAATTGTCTGCTTAGCTTGATTTAATTTAATAGAAACCCTGGTGTTCAGGACTAAAATAACATTGATCACATTCATCAATGCAGAGATTTTGAAATGCAACTCACTTTTCCCATACTGTACAAATACAGTATAACCAGATGTAGTGTTTCATTGGGTTGTTTTAGCTTGGGCACAAGTCATGAGAAAGCTGCATTAGATCATTTCACATGTGCTCTGCTCTTTGCTTTGGCAACCATCCATTTGATTACTGGAGGACTGTGTACAGTTGCATGTGTCAAACAGACCTGTATTGACTTTCATTTTACATGTTGATTAGCAATTTGTGACAAGAAATGAACTGGAAATCACTCTAACCTATTTACATGTTATCTTATCAGACCCAGAGTACATTTCCACCCCTGACCCCCATCCCCTTTCCTTTGTATTCCTTGCTCTGATGTACATATTTACTATAAAACATTTTTCATCATTCTTGTTTGGGAGAACCATGACAGTATTTCAGTTTTTTGTTGTTGTTTTTTTTTACAAGGGAATGCAGCTGCAAATTACAAAAGTGCATTTATTTACAAACTGTACAAATATGTACATCTAGCATATATTTTGATATCCTTTATCAGGATCAATTTATGAAAGTGCTCAAGTTTGGTGAATTTTATCAAGAAACCTCATTACTATTGAAAAAGTCTTTATTTCATTATTTTGTCCATATTTACATGACAAACCTTGCTTGCCAGTGTTAATCATATTCAACTCTTAAAAAGCAGCATACTTTTTTTCTTTGTTTTGATTATAATTTGAATGAGTTAAGAAGACTTTGCTTCCCTATTTTACATGGTCGCTTTGAAACATACAGCAAATATATTTTATTATTTATAATTATAAATTAGATTTTAGATCGTATGATATTGGACAATTTAATTAAAAAAAGTAAATAAACCTGACCTTTTTTGAGATTTTCTTGTACATAATTTTAACATTTATCTCAAGCCTCACTAAACATATTCTGATGTTCTGTACCCTAGTCTCTCAATCTGGAAATCATTGCTTTAAATACATTTTCAGCAATTTTTCTGTTCTCTCTAAATCAAATTGACTGCATGTCCATCTCAATCAATATACTACTTTAACATATTAACACCCCAAGAGTATTAATGATGTAATTTAAGTCACTTCCTTTTTTTCTTTTTAACTTTACATGGACCATAATACTTAGCCTGAAGAGGACTTTGGGCATGACAGCCAGAACTTTATCAACAGAATGAAAACTCTTCTTTGTATTTTTGTCATACCTCAATTTCATTTTCACTCTGTCTTAGGTTACGGATTGACACAGTCTACTATTTTTTGCTAAATGGTTTATCAGATGCAGGAATAGGTTGCAGATGAGCCTTAGGTATCTTCTCATTGGGTTTTCCTACCATTTGTCAAGTGTGACAAGATCTACAGTACATGTATTTACAAACATCACTTTTAATTTTTGGGCAATAAAAATGATCTTGTGATAAATTTTATTGACTCCTAAATGACCAGCCAAAGAAGTGTCATGTACTAGACTAAGAATTTCCTGTCTGTACGACTTAGGAAAAACAATTTGATAGATCACTGACCACTCATCATCAGCAGGTACCTAAGGTGGTCTCCGTTTTCTCATGAGGACACCATTTTTAACAAAATGTATAACAGGTACTTGTGTGGCTGCAGTTTTACTAATAGCTCTCTGCAACAAACAGGAGATCTCAGGATCTTGTTTCTGTTTGAAAACAAGTGATTGTCTTTTATCACCCTGATTAGAATAAAGAGAATGAGTAGTAAAAAGAGGATCACTGTGATCAGTACCTCTTGATTGATAAATACCAGAAGCAAAAGTGACTTCATCAAAAGCCTGATCAATAAATGTGTCAGCTAAAGGAATAATTTCCCGATTAACATCATTATCAAAAGAGCTCTTTTTCCCATAACTCTCATAACTGTGCAAGCTGGGTATAAATCAGGGATTTATTTTTCAATAGGATCGACTTTCTGATCCAAGCGAGACTTGTCAGTCACAAATGGAATAACCACAAACTTATCTCCAGCTAGGTCACTGCCTTATAATAAATCAATACCCTCAATGGGTTAAGACATCACTTTTCTGACTGTCATGGGTCCTGAGACCAAGTCGGATGACAGATTTACACAATTTAGAGGAAAATTAATAAAGCCACACTCTATTCCATGCATAAGAACACTTTCATTAGAAGAAGTCTTCTCAGATAAAAGCAAAGTACATGATGATGAAAAGACTCTGAGAAGCTTTGTGCCCCTTAAAATTTCAGTAGGGATATACTTGGCAGAATCACAAATAAATGATATTGAACCTGTCGACATGAATGGGTCATAATTCTCCATAATAGAATCAGACTCGGGGTTTGATCCCACAGATGTATTGCTGTCAATACAAGACCGAGACCTTGAACTATCAGACCATTTGGAATAGCTCTGTCTTGATTCTGTTGGTTATTTGCCAATCTGTAGCAATCAGAAATAATGTGCCCATTCTTCTTGCAATAGGTGCACATAGGAAAAGATAAGGACTTCTGATTAGTCTTCTAAGAAGTTTGATTCCTAAAAGTTGTGCCAAATTGAGATTAGAAGTGCTCATATGAGACTGAGATGGGGTTTTTTTACCAACAAACTGCTGAGAGGAAGATTTATTGACAAAAGAAACTTTGTGAATCAAGGAATAATCATCAGCTGTAAGTGCAGCATTTTCTAAAGATTCAACCTTTTGTTCATCAAGGTAGAATGTAACCTCACTGGACACAATTCTTGAACTCTTCAACTAATATGACTTGTCTGAGGTTATCAAAGTCTTCACCAGTCTTCTTGACTGAGCACCACCTATCAAATAATTGTTCTTTCTCTCTTGCAAATTCAACATGGGTCTTTCAAATTTCTTTTTTACCGTTCCAAAACCTTTGCCAATATATCTCAGGAACCAACTCATAACCCTTCAAGATGATTCCTTATCTACATCATAATCAGAACTTTGTTATACTGACAGTGAAATGTAGACTTCACGAGTTTTGCCAGTAAGTACACTTTGTAGTAATAGAACCCAATGCTCTCTCGGCCATTTAAAATTTTCAGTAATTTTTTTCCAAAATTAGGAAATTATTGATCTACTTCTTTTTCTTTTAAAGGGGGTACAAACCTAATGTTTCTAGCAACCTAAAAAACTGAACTAGTTTATAAAGGTCGGGGGGTGGGGTGTTTTCCATTTGCCAGCTCTAATTCTGTTAATTTAAATTGAAATTCCCTTTCTTCTTTTCTCTTTCTCTCTGCATCTGTATTTCCTTCTCTTCTTTTTCTCATTATCTCTGCAACTGTATTTCTCTCTTTTCTTGTCCTCTTCGCATTTGCATTTGCCTATCTTCTCTTCTCTCCTTTTCCTTTTTTGTAATTGCATTTGTTGCTCTCTGTCCTCTTTCTGTAAGTGCATTTCTCATTCTTCTTTATGCAACTGCATTTGTCTCCACTCTTTCCTCTTTCTGCAACTAATTTTTGTTTCTTCTTTCTGAAGCTGAAGCTCTTTTAACTCTATTTCCATCCAGTGTTTTAATTTCAGTTCCATAACTTTCATTTCAGAGCCAGATAGAGATTTACTAATCAAACCCAAAGTACTTTTATCCAAAAACTTCTTTTCCACCAAATATTGGACCAAAATATTTTGTATTTCTTGCTTCGTTAAAGAAACCTTCACCTCAGAAAGATTCTATTGTCTGGCTGGAGGAATTCATCCATTTTCAAGGACTTGAACACTTCTGAGTAGGACCTGAAATATAAAGTTCTTCATTTTAGATGACATTGTTAAACTTGTTGGTTTCACTATAGATTTCCCAAATATGAGAAATAATACCTGGGACATGGAAAATTCTGAAACAAAGTGAACTTAAATTTCAAAAGCAAACTGAAGTTTTCTGAAATATTTTAGAGAAATTCGTATCCCATACGCAGGCCACCAATTTTCTATTACAACTCTATGGTCTTCAACTAAGTAACAGGAAGAGCAAAACCCAGCAAGATTTGTAAAATTCAACAAATAATTTATTTCCCCTGAATACAAAGTAAAAACTTAGAACTTAGTTTTGTGAATTAAATCCCAAATACAGTTCCAATTGTATTCTAATCGTGTTCCAAATTCCAATATTTAAATATGTTGATGTACCTGTATAAATGTGCTAATGTGCCAATGGCCTGGAATGTGGTGATGTGCTAACAATGTTTTGATGTATCACAATAATATCAGGTGACCTGACAAAAGCATGCAAGACAAATGCATGCTGACATAATCACACTGTCAAAAGTGCGAATCGACAAATGTGCGCAGGACATAAGCACGCAGACATAAGCACACCTAAGAAAGTGTCAACACGTTCTTACAATATAATGCATTAAATAAATAAAACATAAATTGCTAAAAAGAATATCTGCATGACAAATTGACACAATGTTGGTTTATTTACATAGAATGTTTATTACTCTATACACGGTGGGCGCCCTATACACACTTGTTGTGAAATGTTAAGAAACCTATTATTGACTTATAAAATATTGAGAAAAAAATGAGAATTTTGTGCAAAAATAGCCTGATTTATTTATAAATCATAAGTAGAAATGTTAGATGTTAATGTTATGAGCTATTCCTTGCAAGTAATCTTCTAATGGTACTGTTCCATATGTTGGGACCAAAGCAGTTAACCTTTTTTATTGTCTTCTCAACCTTATCTTTGTAGAAATGCACGCTTTTGTCTTGCGCATATTTGTCAGGTTGTTTATCATTGCGTGCATTTGTCGGCGTACTTTTGTCGGCGTGCTTTTGTCTTGCGTACTTTTATTACAGCGCCTAATATCATCCTAAATGACCTTGACTGAATTCACTATAATTCCAAATTAATGTTTGAGTCCAAGAAGATTGAGCACTTTGGAATACTAATGAATAATATATGAATAAATAAAACCACCCAAATCAAAAACTGAACACAACAATAAGACTGATTCCACTTAGGATGTTAAGGCAAGAATTAGTAATTTTTCAGGTAAACAACATGATTATAAAAAGCTAAGACACAATAATAGAGCCAGGATGTAGGTCATTCTCCTGTCTAAAACATTACAAGTTGTCAACAAGTTTAGAAATTTCCAAGTGGAAAGCTAATGTCCTAAACTCAGATAAACATGTTTACCTCCATTAATTATGATCTGAATATTTAATATATAATCTTAAGGAAATATTAGCTAAAAATACAAGAATACAAACATGTAGTCACTGAGAATAGCCAACAAACAATACAAATTAAATATACATAATAAAATCACTCACTCATTCTCTGTATGATTTTATTACGACCTTTGAATAATCTAGCATTTCTTGCAAACATGATAACTTGTATTCAAATTTTGTTTGACCTCTGGATGACCCTAAATTTGAACCCTATATTATCTTAGGGTCACTCTAAATTCGTTTTTTAGGGTCATCCTAAAGTCTAATTTATTGTCCCCTAAAATTTAATGAAGAGTGACCATATATTACTTGAGGGTTATCCTAAATTTAAGCTTAGCCTGTATTAATTTAGTTTTTTCCTAAAATCAAATTTTAGGGTCACCCTAGAAAGATGTAGGTACTATAACGAATCTTTTTGGCCTAAAAATGTAAAACTTTTTAAAAAATTTAATTAATATTAGAATACCATTGCAAAAAAATTTACATTTTAAAAACTTAAAATTGTAATTGATCTTTGAAATTGATTTAGATATGACATTGTATGTGCTGCACATGCTCATGGCATCACATTTGACTATAAATTAGCCATTTTGGCCTTCAGTTGGAAATACTTTTAGAAAATCAAGGTAGTCCACATGCAACATCCAATTTCATAATTTTATAGAATATAAAGGTATGTGTTAATAGCCTATTACTAGAATATAAATTTGGTTGTCACATTTGGACCATGTCAAAATGAAAAATATTTATGTCCATCAGCATTCATTGATACCTTGCATCTCTGCGATGATATTAGGTATCAACAACATCTGATTCTTTTGCAACAATGGACATATTAAATAATTTTGACAAAAGGACAAGGTTGGAAAAAGACCAATTTTGTCCCCCAAATTAGCAATAAATTTAAGTGATTATAACAGCATTTGTTATGGTTATACCACAATGACTTCATGTCCTGTATAACATATTTGCATATGGTATTGGGAAACAATGTGAAATAAACATTTAATTTTGTGCCTAAATGGGCATATGTTCACCAAAAACCTCAATTTTTGCCATATTTCTGCATCTTCAAAGACCTTAATAGATACTAGCACAATCAAGGACAAGTTTTTTTGTTGACTGGACGCCTTTTATAAAACCATCTAATACATATTTAAATTTCATACATGTTGTCATTTGCGCTTCTCCCTGACAAAAAGAAAAATGATGACAAACTGTTCTTTGCTTACCCCTTATGTCCATCACCATATGGGCCTGAAACATCTACACAGTATCACAAAATGTTGACCCACTCCCGCCCCCCCCCCTTTTGTTTTTTTTTAAAAAGAACTGACATTCATTATTGGCTGTCATTTGTATTCTTTCTGCCTTTTTCTGATTGTGTTTTGGGGCAGTCTTTAGTGCAAATCTGAATACATGGATGAGGGTACAGTCGTTAAAGTTAGAAGAGGTGCATGAAGTAAGTCAACCCACAACAACAATGACAAAAGCATCTTACTGTGTTATTTTGCTAACAGGGTGTGAAAGATAAGGAATGATGAGATAGAAAATAACAATTAATGTGTACCATTTACTTACTTTCATCAATGTAAATAACATTTATTGTCTTAATTTGTTTTGTAAACTATATTCTACCCCTGTATGAATCCACAATCTTGAATTCTAACAAACAACTTCAGAATATAAAATAATGTGAATCATAACTATGAAAGGACTGAAATCAGCATTGAATAAATTTAAAATGCAATATGTTTAGCATCATTATCTGTTTCCCATTTGATAAACTATTTCAGTAGAAATCTTCACAGTATCCTTACATTAGAGAAAACTGAAGACTAGATCTCAGTGTCCATGTAACTGTTACACGGAGAAATAAAGTTGACTGCATTAGTTTGAGGTGAAGTATTTATTGAAGAAAGGGATTATATTGTACAGTTATGAATTTTACTATTATCCCAAAAAACCTCACAGGGCAGCATGATATCTATATATACTAACTTTCTAACAGCTTGTTCTGGGAGTTGAGTGGAGTAAAAGGTAACATACTTGTTAGTAAATCACTTTTAAATCTTATATCAACAGTTTGATCCTTGCAGGGAGCATTATTATTTTCAGCTTTCTAATTTAAATAAGTGTTTTTTAAATTTTTTCTGTCAGTAATTTCTGCTTGTTCCTCTCACACTATTTCATTGTTCCTGTCTTTTCTTTTATGATTTTTGCTGAATAACTGAAACTATTATCCAATGATTTAATTGCTTAAAATTGACCCTGAAAGCAATTTGTTTTTAAAAACTGCTATTTCAGCTGGTTGCTTACATGTGTCATTATCAAGCTCGTTCATGTTGATCATTCTATTGTTTCCTGAAGCTGATTAGTGCAGATATTTTGCATGTGTGTGTGTGTGTGTTTTCGATTTTTAATGTAGTTTTAACATTAGTCAGTTATATCACTACAATGTCTGCAGTATGGCCATTTATAGTGATGTCTAGCACTGGGGCATTATATCACAGACATGTAGCATCATGTCCCACCCAGCCACATTATTCTAAAACCAGGCTGACCAGTCCTAACACTAACCTCTTAATGCTCAGTGCCAAGCGAGGCAGCTGCTAATACCATTGTTATAAATCTTTGTTATGACTTGACTGGGGTTAGAAACTGTGACCTCATGTATCCAAGGCAGTTGCTCTAACCACTAGGCCTCTGTTACAGAATTGTCTTTATCCTTGAGTAAACAGCCTCTTTTAAAAGGTCTTGATCTTCATGAACTCGTGTGTACATGTGTATGTACACGTGCTTAGATGTGTACATGCACGTCTGAATGTATATAAACTCAATATGTATGCACTCCATATTGAGAAATTGCTTTGATGTTTATATGGATAATAAAAATAGACCATCTTTACTTTCCAAGTTGTTTAATATAAAATTCAAAACTAAATGCAGTAATATCACACGAACTTCTCCAGAATAAAATAGAAAGCTATTACATGTACTTGATTATTTTAACCTCTGAATATACAGGAACTTAAGGAATAAATACCCCATATTAAAAAAAAAAAAAAAACCTTAATGAGATAATGTTGAGTTCTAATTGGCTATACCAAAGTAATTGTGGTGGTGGTAAAAGCATAGGGCAGGGAGCACTGGGACAAATATGACGTGTAAGGAGGCGTACATAAACGAATATTTACAGTTTCGGTAGCAAGCCTTCCTCCTTTGCTGTTCGTATTCTGTTCTTACTCTGAGATTTGTATTGGCACCTGATAAACCTTCTTGTACCCTGGCATATGTGAACAAAATAAAAATGGTTGCCTTTATTTCCTTTAATAGTGCTAGAGTCATGGAAAGACTACTTCAGGCACATCATCTCTAGCCTATTTATTACAATAATTACCTCATGATTTTCTTCTTGAGTTCTCACTTCTCTTCTTTCTCTGGGGATGATATGCATCAGAATCTTGAATCAGCTCACCTTCTGCCTTTATATACACTGGTACCTTGTGACCTATTACGTTATCGATGAGTCTATTCATAACTGGACCATCCCTTTCTTAATGTGGGGATACTTTTGAAAATGGACAACTTAAGATGCAGGCAAAAATTGCTTCTTATATTTGTATTAATGTCTTTCTTTTAATTTATTTTCTTCAATACATCCATTCTGGAGACCCAAATAAATGAGAAACTGTCATTGTTAAAATACTCAAGTAGAAAGTTTGACAGGACAACATTCCTTTCGCAAAATAACTTTATAAAACAACTGCTTCACTCAACCTGAAATGCTTGACAACTCTTTTTCTTTTGATTGAGAACAACCAAAGAAAATTACCCAAAACAGTACAGTCCATGTGCACCACATGGTAAATAGTATTTTTATATTTCTTTTATGTAAATTCCTCTTTCTGTATTCAGATATTTTACCAGTTTAATCCAAAATCAACATGTCTTTCAAGTCTTAAATGTAAGCCATCCGCAAAAATCTTTTCAAAGTAAAAAGACACAGAACTTAAGTTATTTGACAGAAACCTTTTTTCTATTTCAGTATGTGACCTTTACCTTAGACCTCTTGACTCCAAAATCGACATGAGTATTTCTTGTCTTAAATGCAAACCATCTACAAAGATTGGTCATGGTGTGTGTCATAGGACTGGAGTTATTTGTGAAAACCATTTTTCTTCCCAGTGTCCCTCTGACCTTTGACCTTTTAACCATAAAATCAGTATGTGCCTTTTTTGTATTGAAGTCAAGCCATTAACAAAGTTAAGGTATGTTAAAGCTCTCATTTTGATGTTGCAGCATTCAAATAGATAGGCCAACATTTCTTACACAAAATAACTTTGCAAACAATTGCCCCATTTAATCCAAAATTAGACATAAAGTCAGTCAATGAGAATATTTGACCAACTGGACAACATTCCTTGCATAATTTAACTTTGCAAAACAGTTGTTTGATTTATTCTAAAATGTTTCACAAATAATTTATTTTTTAACAAGTTTATTGTTTTTGTTTTTCTCACAACTTGCAAACAAGAGTACCATAATGTCTATATTATAGGTCTGTAATGTGGTACAATTAAATAGCATTATTATATATTTACAAAAGCCTCTTTCATTAGTCAGATACTTGGCCTTTTGAACCTAAAATTAATAAAAGCAATCCATCTACAAAATTTTGATGACAGAAAACTTTGAAACTTAACCATTTTTCTACTTTCAGTAATGTGTGACATTTACCCTTTGCCTAATTAACCCCAAAATCAATAGATGCCTTTCTTGTTTCAAATGCAAGCCATCCACAAAATTTGGTCTAGGTTTGTGGCATAGGACTAGAAACCATCTTCTTTTTTTTAGTCATTCAGACCTTTGACCTTTTAACCTCAAAATCAACAGATGTCTTCTTTTTCTCAAATTAAAGCCATCTACAAAGCTAAGGTATGTGGTACAGAATTTAGGTAGTTTTGTCGAACCATTTTTGTCTTTAGTCCCTGTGACCTTGACCTTGGTCTATTGACCCCAAAATAAGTAGGCACCTTTCATGTATCAAATACAAACTATCAGCAAAGTTTGGTTAAAGTAGGTGATAATAAACTAGATATATTATGAGGACATATTGTATTCTTCTTAGCATCATTGTGAATTTGACCTTTAACCTGAAAATCAACAGGTTCATTTCTTACCTCAGATGCAAGGATTTACAGTTTTTGGGCTCGATATCTGGTATACAAGTTATTGTGAGGAAAGTTTTCATTCCTCAAGTCTCTGTGACCTTGACTACTGATCTTCAGAACCCAAAATTGATAAATTTCTTACTTGCCCAAATGCAAGATGATGGATAACTCAACTTTCTGTGCAGAAATGAAGTAGAGAACAGATAAATGGATGGACAACACCACAGCATGATATACTCTGTTTATGGTTGGCATATAAAAAGAAAGAAGTAAAAGGGGATTTTTTTTTCTTTTCTTTCCATACATCCTTTGTACACTGAATTACTGGTACAATGACCAATGCTGATTTGGGTAGTGTTACAGTCATACTGTCTTTCCTTCTCTATCTGAAAATTTAGTGCCCATCAGTAGATTGAACAATTTATACTTTAGTATTTAGTCCCTTTTTTTGTGATATTCTCTTACAAAATCTGAAAATACGGATTTCTGAAATGGGTGAATCTCAAAATTTAAATGATATAGATAAAAAAGCTTCTAAGGTATCAAAATACATCCAGTTAAAAAGTTTAATTCATATTATTGAAAATTATTTTAAAATTTAGAGATTAAAATGTCTTAGCAAACAAACCATCCCAATGAATATTTTTAAAAATAAATAAGCAGGTATTTAAAAATTTTACAAAGGCTTGCCTTGGGCAAGCTGACTAGATAACTGAACCTTTCAAGACAATGTGTGCATGAAATAAACACAATTCCCAACCTGAGTAAAAAAAATAAATACGGGATATTAAGAAACTCTGTCATATTTGTCACTCTTTAATCCATGATCAATGGAACTTTACAGAACATATCCCCTTTCTCCCCTTCTCAATTTTTGAGGCTTGCCCATGGGGAAGTTCCGTGGAAACTTGAGGCTGTCCAAGCCAAATCTGAGCTTGTCCCAGGAGTTGGGTAAGTCCCTGAAATAGATAAAGATAGTGATAAATTTGTAAACTTAGATATGGTTTTTAGAAGAAGACAGTGATAAATTTATAAACTTACACATGATTTTTAGAAGAAATATGTTGTTATTGTGGCTTAATAATTTATTTTAAAAAAATACAATTTCTTGCAAACAAATTTCTATAATGATGAAAAGAAACACTTATCTTTAAATAATTCAAAGCTTTCCACATTCACATGACTGATGCACATCAGAGATGCACAGTAACATTTCTAGCCTGGTTTCAACTGTTTGGCTAAGTCCACTTTATGTTGTTTGCCTATTAGCTAGAATCAATAGTCAGGTTTTCTTGAGCAATGAGAGTAAATTGTCAGGCCTACAATAAAATAACTGGTACCATATTACTTGCTTGTAGGTTGAGTTAAACTGCAAACTACACAGACCCAGATCTGCCATTACTATATGTGCCAGAAGATCTGGGTCTATTCAGTTTGTTGGGAGTAATCAATAGAACAAACAACATGGAACATGACCTGCCAGTGCATTATGTGATATCAGAATAGGATCTATGTTGTTTGCAGTTGGACCCAACTAATAAGTGAATACAGACAGTATGCATCAGGGATGCACAACATTTCTGATTCGGTGAGATAAGCCGACTCTAAGGAGCTCTGCATAGTGGCTTTGAAATTTCTTAGGCAAAATGTCTTGCCTCAGGACACAACACAGTAGCTGACACAGCCATTGAGCTATTTTGGTCTACATATATGTAAGGACAAAACACTGTACTACCTTTAATTGCTAAGTAGTTGGTTTTACAAACTTGTCTTATGCCCATAATTATTTTATTACTCAGAGTTGTGTTATATTTCTATTTTATGTTTTCTTAAGTTTTAAACTGCAATTTATTTCTTTCAATCCCTAAGGTGTATTATATTGTAAATTTTTAAAACTTATTCTATCGAAATTTATTAATTTCGTATTCTAAAATAAATTTTGTGTATATTGTATATTTTTTTAGCTCACGAAAGAACTTACAGACAATCTGGCAAACAATTTCATTTACCATTTTTTACTATATAGTACACACTTTATGTGGTTCAGTATGAAATGACTGGATTGGTCTATTACCAGCAGAGCTAAAATAAATTTCTAAGATGTACAGAAAATCTGGTAGGTCATCTACATCTTAATACACATATACCTAGCAAAATTAGCCTACCCTGAGTGATATCTGCTTTGTCAAGAAATGTCCAAAATGATTTTTAAAAAAAGGGATAAAAAATTGAAAAGTGAGGCTACATTCCACAGAATCTAATCAGGTCTCAGGACCCACTCAAGGTATGCACATATTCAGTTTGGTCAGATTTGACTTCATTGTTATGGAGATATTTGGATAACAAAATAATTGCACAGATTTTTCTAGAAAAATAGCCAGCTCCAAAAGGTCAAAAACTGGGTAATAAAATGGTAAAATAAGATCAGTCACCAAATCCTATTCAGGTATTAGAATCCACTCAAGGCATCTAAATATGCAATTTGGTCTAGTTTGGCTCAGTAGTTTATAAGATACCATTCTTAAAAAGTGTGAGATACCATACTTAAAAAATGTGATGAGCACATTAATGGATAGCACAAAACCAATATGACTGACTCTCTCTCTCTCTCTCTCTCTCTCTCTCTCTTGTGGGGTGGGGAAGGCACATCATTTAGTTATAAAGAAATCTCATGCAACAGCCATATGATGCTAACGTGGTTTTCAAATACATATTGACAAAAATTACCAGCAGCTTTGATTCTTTTGCATAATTCACCATCTTCTCTGATGGTATAGGTCAGTGTTTTCCATTGGTAGTAGTCATCCTTTAGTTCAATATTCTCAATAACATCTATCAGCAGATGTGCTCTGGTGGCTTCAAAACCATGTACCTCAAACATGGCATATTTGAAATGCACATGCAGGTGATAATATGATGGCTTGTAATGGATGAATACATTTAATCTGCTCCTTGGAACACCATATTTTTTTTCAATTGCTACCTGAAAAAGCAAATTGTCAGTTTTTAAACACTCATTTGTAAACATCAGTATCTTCCAGAGTATGTAATTAAAATTTTTAGTTTCAATGAAGATTTCGATATTAATAAAAGTGTAATTACTTCACTGATGCATGAAAATGATTACTGCAAAATGCATGATCACTGTGAATACATATGATTACTGTAAAAGTCAATGATTACCATGAATGTAAATGATTACTGTGAATGTAAATGATTACTGTGAATGTACACAATTAATGTGAATGTAAATGATTAATGTGCATGTAAATGATTACCATGAATGTAAATGATTACCATGAATATAAGTGATTAATGTGAATGTAAATGATTAATGTGAATATAAATTATTACCATGAATATAAATGATTACCGTGAATGTAAATGATTACTGTGAATGTAAATTATTACTGTGAGTGCATATGATTACTGTGTGAATGCATATGATTACTATTCATGTAAATAATTACTCCAATACAGTCAATGTAAATGATTACAGTCAGTGTATATAAATACTGATGCATGTATATGATTACTGTCTATGTATATCAGGCATGTGCAACTTCCACCCGGGCTGGATTAGATAGGTGATTTTTTAAAGCTAAACCTTATGATATAAATAAACAGAAAAAAACAAGTCAGGGCTGGATCCAGCTTGTGGGCTTGATATAAATAAATGCTGTGAATCTATTTCTTTGCATAATAATTTTTTATGCTTTTACAAAAAAAAAAATTCTTTTTTTTACACTTAAATTTGTAGATTTGGGAAGAGGCCATATTTTTTAAGGAAAGGCGATGGTTTTATCTACTACATATCCAGGAAAATCAGTCCCCCATTGGAAAAAAGTGAATCCACATTATCTGGCACATTTCTCAAATATGCCTGGGTAGATAATTCAATAATGAAGCATCATAAAGCATGAATGTATGTATTTTTCCATCTACCCCATGAAAAAGAAGGTGTCTTTAGGGCTAGTGAATAACAGCCAACCTAATCAATTAGCCATCATAAGAAAAAAATTTTGTTTCCTTTCTTTTCATGAACCTATCAAAGTTGCTATGATCTGCATATCCAACATATCTAAGAAATGTTCTTAAATGTCAAAGTTGAACATTTATTTGTTTTCAGATCATGAGGGTAAATATTACTTTATTTATTCATCTACAAATAAAACCTCTGGGACAGGGCAGAGAAAACCCTTTTTTAAAACAAAAAAGTATTTATGATTTATTAAAACTGCCTGTTTACTCTCAAGTCTGATGTATAACATTGTTTCTATTTCAGAAGCAGATCCAGATTTTTATAAGGGATTTGAGTTTACATGGGGTAGTCCAAAATTTGCAAAACATGGGAAAATTTCTTCCATTTTCAACTGCAATTGTACTATTTTTATGACACACCCGTTTAAATCTACCCCTGCTTTCAATCTGGACAAATTGAAAGTCAATTGAGCACATATTAACAGCGGAGATCATTCCAGCTGTCTCATGCTATGGAATTAAAATCAAAATCAATGTTAAATACAACAAGTCAATGGTTTTCTTGACTGTCAAAATATACACAAAAGTTATATGTTCTTAGTTATGACTGTTCACAAACTGTGAAAAGTCTCAAAACAAATCAGTGTGTTATAAGACATAGTGATAATAAAAATTACAAAAAAATAATTGTACATAGTATGTTAAACAAAGCAATATAAACGTTTCTTACTGATCCATTTTCAAGAATATTTCTAAGCAAGGGTAGATGAGTTCCATTAAGGTCTCTTAATGACTTTACTCCACGCTTGTACACAAAGGCTTGCAGGTAGAGGGTGTTGATGTTCTTTCCATCCCATTTCATGTCTGGCAACAAGATAAAGCCAGTTTCTGGATCCAGATCCTCAAACACAATTCTCTCGGACTCTTGCTTTTTGTCTAGAATGTTATAAACCCACTAAAATAAAAACTGAATCTTAATTAATGTGAATATTTAACCCAGTGTCTATCATCAGAATGTTTGTTCTGTTTGAACAAGCACTAAGTTCCCCAAACATCTAATTTCTAATTATACATCTCGGGATCAAGAAGTTGAAGAGCTGAAGGCCCAACATTTTGGCTAGTTTTCAGTAGTATCACATTTATCAAAGCTGTGAACATGAGTTTATTTACAATGAGTCTGAAAAAGAAGTTTGAATGTCAAGTATTTGAATGATTGATTTTTTGTGTTAAGGTACTTTTGATTGACTGAAAATTTTGAGGCATTTTTGGCATTCAGTTTTATAATCTGATTAATATGTAAAAGTACCTATCTTTTGAAAGATTACAAATGTGCAAACCATGTATGATTCAGCAAGTTTTTCTCATAAGAATTGAAAATTTTTAAATTTTTATTCAAATATAATTTTAAAAACATTTTGAACACAGATTTATTTTCCTTTAACAGCATATTCATGCTGTGACCATATAGTTTTTTATATGTTCTAGTGGTCTGTTTCAGGAATTTTTCATGATACAATTTGTTATAGTAAGTATAAAGATACAATATTTCAAAAGTATGAACTATTACATCTGAAATCCTTTTAATTTCAAAACTAATCCATATATCAAAAGTCCCTGACCCAATTCACTAATTTCTATATAGGTCCATGATATTACAAATGTTAAAGAAAATATGCTTAACAGTCTTTGAGATTTGAATATTCAAGAAATTTATATAAACAGAACATCTCTTTAAATTTGTTAATATCTAATTTCTCTACTGTTATATATCTCTGTTCCATAAGCAAGAAGAAATTTGCAAATATGGATATGTGCTTACATTATTATTAATTGGTCACCCTTCTCAGTGTTGTCCCTTGATCACTGGGCTGGAGAGGGTGTTGGTTGCTTGTTATGACATTTTAAGTACAGGTCAAGTCTCTTTTGAGAGCACTCTTTTTTATGAGATGGCTTTTTCATGCACACCACTAGAGCACTGGGGTAAATGCTGATGCCAAAATGCACATGAAGAATGTTAGCATATGCAATATATAAAACTATAGAGATGTAAAGAAAATGAACTCTCATTTTTATATGTGCAAGAAATGAAAATACCATGTGAATAGAAATATAACCACAAATGTTATTCAATAAACCGCAGTTTAAAAGATAGAGTGGGTTAGTTTCAACCATTCAATTGATAGTCTCATTTATGAAAGTTATCTATTGGATAGAGACTGTGATGTCACTAAATCTATTGTTGATACAGTGATCACTGGATATGTTGTTGGCATAAGCTTCATTTTGGAACTGTTTTAAACAAGAGTCCCTTGAAAGGACTGATACTGTACTGGATGAATAGAATTTCCATGAATTCAAGATAAGATCATTTCTTTCTTCTAACTCCCGAGTGTTGAAACCATCTTAAATATTCTTCAGCAATAACAAGATTATCAAATTAGCTACTGTGGTGGACATACTGGACGTCAGATTGGCACCATTTTCATTCAGGACCATCTAGATATCATAATAAGTCTACTGTTAAAACTCCAATCTTATATAGCCATCCACTTGGTACAAGTATAGGGATAACAATATTTCAAGATGAGTGCCGTACTGACGGTAAGTTTGCATCATTTTTATTTTGGACCAACTACACACCATAAAAACTTCTATGATGAAAACCTACAGTCAAAATGACTTTCCATTTAAGAGAAGTAGCACCTTGATGGACATCCTGGACATCAGATCAGCATCATTTTAACTCGGGACCAACAAGATGTTAAAAGATATCTTCTTGTGAAAACCCCAAGTTGATATGACTTTCCATTTTAGAAGAGTAACAATAGCAAATTCGAAATTCTGTCATGACTCCAAAATACTACCAAGACATGTATATTTTTATATAAAATCAAATTATATACAAAAACTTTCTAACAATTATCAAACCTTCAAGTTACTTTTAACTGACTGTCATCTTGTGACCTAATTTTCTACACATTTCCATTTAATAATATTGTTTGGTCATAAGCAGTTCATTTTCCTTTAGGACCAAACAGCCCCTAAGAAGGGCAGGGAACATCTCAGCAAGGCAATGTGCAACACCACCTAAAACCAATGAGGGATAACAATGCTTCCTACCATTACTGTCAATATAAATCCAAACTTAATAATCAGAATATTTCACTCTCAATGACAATCTTAAATTTGTTCTTAACTATCCAAATGTTTCCAGGAAATATTTGTGCCAGGGTCATCTGGGGTAAAAAGTCTAAATTCATCAAAACATATTAATGCATAACACTTTTCATTCCACATTTTAAAAAAAAATAAGTTTATCAAGCTATGCAAAACAAATGCATTTTTAGTGAGTCTAATGTACTTCCTTATTGGAACTCAGATGCATTGCTTCCTACAGTGGCTTTGATGTTAAAAGTTCACTTGACTATCACAAAAGCTTTGTAAGCAGAGGTTAAGTAGCCAAATAGGACTTATATTACATGAACAAAACAACTGCTAGTAAGTTATACCTGAATCCTGGACTCCCCTTCCTTCTCTTTCTCCTTCAGGTATGGAATGGTGATTTTCTTGTATAAATCAGCTGTCTCTGTGACTACAAACCTCTCATGTTCCGTGTACTGTATTATATAATCCGGTTTCGCTGGACAGATCACTGTGACAGTGAAAGCTGAGAAGAAATGGATGCTATAGAGATTACACTGAAAAATGCTGAGATAAAATGCATGGTAAATTTCAAAATTTCAAATTGATATTCTCATCCTGTTATGACATTAGAAAGAGTTACTGAGTCACAAAGGATCCTGAGCCAATGTGAAATGACAGTTAATAGGCACAGCCCATAACTCTGTCAACAAGAGGCCCAAGTTGGTATGATATCATTCACCTTGGTAATTGATAAATGTTAGCTTGTAAAAACAAATTCATGCATATAGTGACACTGTGTAGATGAAATAAAAGTTTGGAGCACTTCATTGCCACATTATTATGCCTAACAAAATATGAGTGTTTCTCATTTGTAGCCCCTCCATAAACTGCAAGTGAACCAAGGTTGCATGACAGATTTTAATTCCTTTGAGAAAAGAATTTGTCAGTATTGCAATAGTTAGATATACACTCTTTATATACAGTCACCTGGTCACAATGACCATTCTGATCCCCCCACCCAACAAATTTCATATATAATGTCTAGTGAGTAACAGTAACCTGCCATCTGCAGTCAGAAGCAAAATGTTTTCTAGCCAACAGTGGTTTCTCCCTAGTCACTGGAGTGTATCAACAGTGACTGCCCTAAACATGCAAATTAAACTTTTGTTAGATGATCAAGGCATTGTCTAGATAAAGGCATATCATGTGAATTGATGTGTAAACATTTCATATCTTGTTTCATTATACTCCAGTCACGCTGTCAGTCTGACCCAAAGGTGTCAAAATCCAGTTTGAAACAAGGTGGTTTCTACCCTTACAGGACAGGGTCAAAACAGTTCATTTGCTGGATGGTGGTAAAAGTAATGGTGTTATCACGCCAGAAATGGGAGTTGCTTTTTGTGCCAGTATAACAGGTATAGTTTGATGATATCTTCATCTATTTGCCTCTGAACTAAAGCTATCTCTGATGAAAAAAGTTCAACTTTGTGAAGAGGTAAGAGTTACATCCCTTTCGTTTAGGTCAGGGGTCATTCAATATTAACACTTGTCTGTAAAGGCAGGTGACATTTTGGTTCATGGGTCACAACAGTAACCATATATGACTTCTTTTGATTTCCTGTTCATCACAGGCCTTTCACATAAGATGTCTCTTGATCTCAGTGAGATGAGCAACTGGCAACCCAAAGTTTTTGAAGCATGCATAGCTGTTGTCAAGCCCCGTTTTACATTTATATATAAGCTGTCAATCAGTAGTAAAATGAGTGTTTTGCCATTACATACAACACAAATTATGACCTGTGATTAATTTAAGTCAGTGATGATTTAATTTATTGGAATGGACTAAAATGTGCAGGATCCAGTAATCTTGTGTTAAGCAAAGATTTGGAAGAGAACATATACATGTATTTTAGGATTATGATAGTGCACATAAACAATCTTAAAAATGAAACAACAACAACAATAATAATAATAATAATAATAATAATAACAAAAATACTATTTAGTGAATGGTATTTGTGGAAAAACCAATTTTGTACTGAGATCACTTGTGTACAAAGGTCAGGTTTGACAGTAATTACTTTGAATTTGCAGTTGTCTGTTGTAACTTCTTGTGACTTTGAACAAAACACAATTAGCAAACAGTGCACAAAGACAGCCATTATTGAATAATGCTCTTTTAGTCAATGTCCAGTAGATGCTAAAATATATCAGGCAAATAGTAAATATCTATTACTCTTACCTGTGAATGATATGAAATGTGGTATGGCACCAACATGCATAAATTCCAGAATTTGTTTCTTGATTTTCTCATTTAAATTCTGTTTTCTGATCAGAAAATTTCTATGGTCTGAACCCAAAAGATTGGAGAATCCAAAACAGGTTTGAATTAATGTCAGTAATTAAGCAGAAAAGCATATTGGATTATTGTATTTGTTATTTTGATTAAAGGCCAAAAATACCAAATATAATTTTATTAATTATTGTGTATTTACTAATAACATTTATTATATTATGTGCTATAAAAAAAAGAGATATACATGTTATAACATAAAAACAATAAATATTTAGGCAGTTTAATATAGCAATACCATATTAAGGTGTTTATGACTGTTATGTTTTGTTGGGCAATTAGGTTATGGGTGCACATCAGAAACCCACAAACAATACCTGCCTGGTTTTTAAGCTTAACACAGCAAATTCATTCCCTACAGTTTATATCAAATATTACTTTACTTAGGACATTTTCTTTGGGGATTTTAATGTTATATTTTTATTTTCTATATTTTCTGCAACTTTGATGAAAATTCTGAATTACTGCACTCATATGCTGTTTACTCTTTCAAACCTACTGAAGTAGACTATGACAGATTTCACCGTTTTGAAAGGAAAGGTTTACATTTTATCACTCTAAATGCCAGATTACTCTTGCCAAAGTTATCAGAACTGAGAATAATATTTCTTTTATCACAAATTTTGATCCCAAATCCCTAATCTGTTCTTTCAGTTATTCAGATGGTATGTGGAAAACCAAATCAAACAATTTGGAAAAAAAAACTATGTACATAACAACGTGAACAACAATGGTCAAGCATATTAATATAGTAAATTCCTTAGATTGCCAGAGGCAATACTTTTCATTGTGTATAAAGAGTAAATGGTGTTGCCTCTACAATCCTTAATTAAAATGTAATAAATGATTGGAATGTCCTGCCACATTATGCTAACAGCATTACACGTACCAACAGAAAACAGATTTAAAACTGCAGTCAAGTCTCACTTAACTGAACCAGTTGAACTTATAAAGAAATTTGTATTAATGATTTCATGTAATTGCATGCATTTTTATTTCTTTGCTTCCTTTTAAGTAAACTACAACAAAAGGTTTCTTCATGCAAATAATGAATTTGTGACATCTGTTTTGTCAGGAGTTTTTTTTCCTCTATCTGTATTATAACAATACTTTTTGAGTAACTTTAATAAACTTAGCTACAAAACAAAAACAGCAAAGTATGTAGATGTTGCAAAACTTCATGTATAAACACAGCTAATTTGTCTTGATCATATTGTAACATTACCACAACCTATATGTCTCCTTTTACTTATGTAATATGTACCTCATTTGTATGATGAGTTTATATGTATTATTGTGTGTTTATTGTCTTAGATGTTATCTCTGCTTCTGTTTTTAGTTGACTTACTGTATGTTTTGTGTCATCCATTGTAATTTGTATGCATTACATGTTGCTTTTACTAAATAAATACTATTACTTTTACCAACAATTTTATTTCAACAGGAATAAATTGCTGAGCCTTTGCCAACACTTTGTACAGCCTATGTAATTTTTCTTCCTTTAATTTTTTTATAAGACACACTGTTTTGCCAGCAACATATTTACAATAATGACATAACCCCATTTCCAACCTCACAGCAAAAACCATTTAAAAATATATCTGATATATTAAAAAGTCTTTAAAAATTCTCATCTCTGCATTTGGTTCTGCTAAACTGGCATTATATTGTACCCTTAGGCATTAAGGTTTATTGTGAAGCTTAGAAAGTAACTGATCTCATTCAAGAGCGCTCTTAAAACTTACTTATTTCAACTGCAAGAACAGACTTAAAGACCTAATAATGTATCCTTACCTTAAATATTTACAGCATATTTTCTGTTTTCTAATTTCGTGGTGTTTGTTTTTATTTTTGTAATCATATCATTATATATGTTTTTTAAGTGTTGTCAAATGTTGTAAAACACTTCGAGCTTCTAAAGATTAGGCGCTATACAAGGTCCTCATTATTATTATTATTATTATTTACAAATAGATCTGATATACTAAAAAGTCTTTAAAAATTCTCATCTCTGCATTTGGTTCTGCTAAACTGGCATTATATTGTACCCTTAGGCATTAAGGTTTATTGTGAAGCTTCGAAAGTAACTGAAAATGAACTATAATTCTATCAAAAATTTATCTACAAAGACAAAACTTTTCAAATGTGCAAAAAAATGTGAACCTTGAGTTTTAGAATTATCCTCGCAGATATGTGATCCTCGGAAGCATGTTATAGATACAGTGTACTTTATACTTAACAAATGTTGCATTTACCATTTTCGTGAACTGGAACCTTGGCATTGTACGTATAGGAGTTGTCATTTTCCGACTTCAGTTCCAGGATGGTGTTTTGACAGAGGTATTCAACACTCCCTCTGGAGAAAGGAGTTTTCTCAAGAAGCACCACTGCCTGATCATTGCTTCCTTTAAATTTTCCCAGCATAAACCAACTTTTGCTTTTTGCATTTTCTCTTAATACTTTTTCTAAAGAAAATCCTTGTAATGATGTCAACTGACACAATACACGATTATTTTCATCCCCTTCTTCCCATTTTCTCCTCTTATTTATTTTAGCGGTATAATGGGCTTTCAAGTCAGCCATTTTACTGCTAATTTGAGTTTCTATTGAATTAGTTGGGTTTTTTAATCAATCTTGCTGACTATAAATAAATATGATACTATAAATAAATATAATCTTCTCGTATTTATAAATGAATCTTTATACAAAAATATAAGAAGAACATTCGCAACTTCGAGGTCAATCGTGACATACTTTTCAATACAAATTTTTATTATTATTTTACAATACATTTTTTATATATTTCTTAATACATATTTTTGTCTCGCATAAATTGCCGAGGTTGTAATGAATGATAACAAAAACAGGAAACATTCGCTGGCCATGGGATTCCTTCAAGGGTTCAACGTGACGTCATATGCGAGTACAGAACACACGAACGCACTGGAGCGGAGAACAATTTGACGGTGTCGACTAAAAAGTGTAAAACGTACTAGTACCCGTACCCTACCAAAACAACTCTTACCCAGAACACATTATCGGATATATCTGATAATTGATCATAAAATAATGCTATTTGGCAGGATTGCCGTTAAATATGTAATGTATAAGAAAATACATAACTTTCAAATTGCAATCATTTTTTCTCGTATTTTGCCTGGAATAATGTGGGGGTTGGGGGGGGGGATTAAAATCTGTAAACCAAACAAGACAAAGTTAGTACTGCTGTCCCGGATAAGAATACCGCGTTTCGTTTACTGATAAATAATAAACTGGAATAAAATTTAAATGTCTGGTATTTGAAGAAAACCCTCAAGGTATTTTGTTTCTTGAACAAATAAGGGAATTGTGTTTGTCTATGTGTGTGTGCGCGTGTGTGCGATTTGGATTTTTAACGTAGCTTTAACAATTTTCCAGTCATATCGCTGTAATGTCTGCAGTGTAGCAGTTTATAGTGATGTCTAGTACTAGGGCATCACGCCGCAGAAATGTGGTATCATGTCCCATCCAGTCACATTATCCTGACACCAGGCCGACCAATCTTAACACTAACATCTTAATGCTGAGCGCCAAGCAAGGCAGCTGTTTGTACCATTTTTATAAGTCTTTGGTATGACTCGGCCGGTGTTCGAACCCGCGACCTCCCGCATCCGAGGCGGACGCTCTAACAACTCAAGCCACTGGAGCGGTCCAATAAGGGAATAAAAACATTAACAAAGATGATACTGCATGTGTTAGTAGTATAGTGGGACGATATAGCGACAATGGGAAAATACATTACAGACCCACCCACCCCGGGACGATATGGCGACAAGATTTATAGCGACAAACGGTTGGGTCTGTATACGGACAATAGAAATGGAACAGGTGGGGTGACATCACGGTACTGGAGATTGGTAACAATGTTGCAAGTGGCTGACCTCAATACGCGCGGCTACCTAGGTAGGGACAAATACAATGGAGACATAGACATAGTCATAGACAAATATAGACACACATATAGGCAAGAAAGAAGAGATATCTTTTCGAAGGAAATAAAGTGGCCCTGAAAAGGGCCTTTGGATTCTTCTTCTTCTTTTATTTTCTCCACTTCTTCCACCAGCTCCTCACTTTGCCTATGATTCCTTTCTTCTTCTTTTCCTTCTCTGGCATCCAGTCAGGATGTCCCATTGCTCTAAATTTTTCCTGCACCTTCATCCAGTTTTTATTCAGTCTCTCAAACTCTTCTTTTCTCTTTCTGTTTTCTTTGTCCTTTCTCTCTTTTTTTCAGGTCTCTTTAATCTTCTTCACTTCTTCCAATACCTTTCTCATCATATCTTCCGCTTTCTTTAACTGGTTTAAGCCCCATTTGACAAAAGACCACTCTGTCAAATTGAATATCTCTTCCAAAAAGCACCTCACTCTGATGACAACATCAAGAGCCTGATTCAAGGTGCCCACTCTTACATATTTAGGTTGGATGAAACCTCTTAACTTCTCTACATCCTCTTCTATCATGCCTTGCACTTGATCCCTGGCTACTTTCAGGCTGTTCGCAAAGTCTAGGGTACCTGGAAACCTCCATTCCTGTTGAAGCCTTTCCGCCCCATAGGCTGCATCCACCATCCAGTACCAACTATCTTTCAGTTTGTTGAACAAATCCATGACGAGCGCTCCGCTTTATATCCGCGGAGCGGGGACGTGAAGGAAAACATCCCTTACACTCACTTCACATATGATTTACTATCCACACAAACGGAAGGAGAAGAAAAACACACACTATACTATCCACACAGACTGGAAGAGAAGAAAAAACACACCAAAAATATACTATCCACACAAACGTACGGGAACTCATAAAACACACACCATATCTACTATCCACACAAACGGGAAGAGAAGAAAAAACACACCAAATATACTATCCACACAAACGTACGGGAACTCACAAAACACACACAATATCTACTATCCACACAGACGGAAAGAGAAGAACCCCCCCACACACACACACACACACTCTACTATCCACATAAACGTACGGGAACGCATAAAACACACTCTATTATCCACACAGACGGGAAGAGAAGAAAAAACACACACTCTACTATCTATACAAACGTACGCGAACGCATACAACACACCATATCTACAATCCACACAGACGTACCTAAACTCATAAAGACACACACTTTACTATCCACACAAACGAATGCGAAGGCATAAAACACACGCTTTACTGTCCACGCAAACGAACGCGAAGGCATAAAACACACACACACACACACACACACACACACACACACACACACACACTCACACACTCACATGCACATATCAGTAAAGGAGTGAGTGTTTATAGTCACACTATTCCACATTAACACAAACTGGCAAGTTGAATACTGTCTCTTTTCTAGAGATTTTGTTAGCCCTGAGAAGGGCTGTTTTTTCTAACTTCAGATTCACCTGGCTAATGTTGGCACCTCCCATGTCGGGCCACACAGCGACGGCTCCTGTCCTGCTCCCAGTTCAATCATGTTCTTGGGAGCGCAGAGGGAGGTTGAGTGGCTTCACTATCCCACTCCTCCGTTTGTGGGATAGTGAAGACTTGTTGTTGTTGTTCCCTCTGTCTTCTTCTATGCCAGACCCGGGAGTGATGATAATGATGAGGTCTTTGCGGCTCCCACTCTTGTCGCTATCTCTCCAACTCTTCCAATGCCTCCTCCTCCCAGTTTTCTGTCTGGGGGACAGCGGCTCTTGGTATTGGTGGTACTGGTGGCAGAGGCTGTGGCTGTCGTTGTTGTGGAAGTGGTGGTTGTGGAGACGTTGGTATCCTCACCTCAGGATTGACCTCACACAGAGGTCTCAGTATGAGGTGAGGCAGGATCCCTCTCTTGTTTTCCTTCTCCTCTTCTTTCTTCTTTTGTTTTCTCCTCTTCTTCCAACCTGTCTGCTTTCTGCAATGGCCTCCATGGCCAGCTCGTCCAGGAGGCGCCTGGCATACTCCAGGTGCATATGGAGTTCTAGTAATTTGGTTAGTCTGCTACTCATCTTCTTCGAAATTGAATGGTCAACGATGGGTAGCCAGACTGACGATCGCTCCGATTTATATCCCTGGAGCACGGACGTGAAGGAAAACATCCGACTGACCCCAAAACTTACCATACCACTATTACCATCACATAGAATGTGCGGACCTAAAAGAAACACTCATGTTGATTTTGTATTTACAGAAATCCATTATTGGACAAGACAGAGAAATGAAGTGCTTATAGACACATTTCTTAACATACAAACACACAAATTTGTTTTTGCAATTTGAATTAGTATATCTTTTCTAGAGTGTTGGGGTAGCCCTGAAAAGGGCTGTTTTTGTTGACGAGGAGTGATGACAATCTTTTATCGTCTAAGATTGCGTCCTCGTCTAGCGACAGGCTTTCCTATAGGATAGGGTCTGCTTCAGCGGAAAGAGAAGGAGAACTCCTTGGTGTCTACTCGACAGTCGACAAAACCTCTGTCTGGTTCCTGCTGCTATTGCTGCTGTTGTTGTTGCTGCTTCTGAAGTCTGTACTTCTCTGTCCACACTTCTTGTTCTTTCTTGACTTCTTCTCTGAAGAGTTCTTCTATCAGATCTTGGGCTATTGTTAACATCCTGACATTCTCTATTTCAGCAGACTTCGGTATCGGGTTTAGCCTGACACGATGTAATTTCACGTAAGCTTCGTTCAACTTGGCTAGTCTTTAAGGCATCTTCGTAGGTTGACGAGCCCACAATCGATGGCCAGACTAGAGACTGCCTCGCTTTATATGGTACAAACGCGGACGCGATAGAAAATATCCTATTTGGTTTTTTTGTTGAATCGGAACGTTACGATAGCGAATGTCATGGTGAGAGATAGAGAGAAGTCAAAGAGCATTTGTAATGATACATTTTTTTTGAAAACAAACGACAGACACATTGTTTTTCAAAACACAACATTTTTTATTAAACAAAGAACTGACAACTAACAATGAACAATAATAACAAACAAACTATTTTTGACAAGGTTGACAACGTTGTGAAATTAAGTTAGATTTCCACTGATGGAAGTCATGAGGCCATTAATGTACACTACGTTTCCTAGCTAAAGACAAAGGATAGCCATAACGGTCACAAAACCATCGATCTACTTTCTCATCGTTTCTAGAAAAGTGACGATCAAAATAAGTCACTAAATGTTCTAAAGAATATCCATGACTGCGTTGATGAAGAAAATACACACAATATTGTCCACAAGCCGCAGAATCTGTGCCTTGTAATTTCACATTATTGAATCGTGTCGTCAGGGCTTTTCTTGTCATAAAGTCGATGATGTCGTCTTCCAAATGGGGTAATCCATAAGAATCAAAATACTCCACACTATCCTCTTGAGGGAAGTAGACGGCCACCCAGTGGGTTCCTGGGAGATGACTGTCGTCCGTGTTGATGATATAAGCTTGATGGTCTTGAGGTTTGCGATGAGGAAGTTCATCTTTTGCACACACCACAGGATTCCAAGAAGCAGTGTACGAACTGTTATTCAAAAGGTAATAAAGTTCCAAGGTATCCATTTTTTCTTGTTTTTCTTTTTTTTTCCACAGGTAATGATAAGTCATCAATTCAATTCTGACTTTTTGCTTGAAAATCTCTGACAAGTAACCGTTTTTTCCTTTCGTCTCAGCACTCTGGGCTAAGAGAGATTCGATGCAATAGATCTCTAGAGTAGACAGTGGAGGACAGGAATGATCGCGCAAGCCTTTATACCACTCATGCAACACTGCTTCTTCCAAGATGAGACCCCAAGCGTCGTCCAGATACTCGTCCAGATTTTCTTCTTGACTCATCATCAGACATTTATCGTGTTGAATGTGACTGGGATGATCGTTTTGACATCCATAGCAATCTTTCTTAGTCAATTCTGTAATTTTATCCGTCAGGTGTTTGTCAAAACATGACACTAAATGTTGTTCTTGTTCTGGACATCTTGACTTGACCACCTCGTCCTCTTCGTCTTGGTCTTGGTCTTGGGGTTCTGCTTTCACGGTATCCTCCCATTCCATTTCAAAAGATTCTCCACCATGCAAAGAGGGATAAGAGTCTTCCATAGTTTCTAATAGTCTAGAATGACGTCTCTCAAACTGTTGATTTCGATGGTATTATCGAATTCGGCATTCATAATGACGTTCACCGTCTCGGCGAGAGCTTCTGCAAACTAAAGTTCCACATGCAGTTGACCGGATTTTATAGGGTGGAAATGTCCCACTTCGCTGCCTTGGTCTGGAGTGAAATCAAAGGCCCACAAAGTGTGACCTCCTGCATAATCTTCGCACGTAATGCCGTGACTGGTGTTGGTTCCTAGCTGTCCGGTAGCTTCGTACAGGGACAAGTACGATCTCAAGTAATTCTTCTGGGTAAAGTTAGGTTCGAAGGGTCTAGTGCACAAGGTCTTGCCATCGCGATTGACTTCGACCTTGGACACTCTGTACTGCTTAAACTGGAAAGGATTTTGGTCGTGGGCTCCGTTGAGGGCTGCATTGCCCACGATGCCAACGATTAAACTTTTGGGTAACTGTCCTTGGAACATATGATCTTCGATCTTGGATCGGAGTCCAGCTGCAATGGTGAAAGTTTTCACTTCTACTCGTCGTATCGGATTCTTGGTGGTAGTTCTGCTCAACGTGTGACTGATGTCGTTTCCTGCTTTAGGTAACATTTCTACGCGCCGCACGTAAAGACTGGCTTCTTGGATGATGGTTTTGTACTCGTTGGCATGAGCCATCTAATGGAAAGAGACACTGCTGCGATTCAGTCTCAGGCGGATATTCACTCCGTTGAGCGAATACTAGTCTTGCAACCACATGTCCAAATGCAAACGATCCAACAGTTCTAAACTACGTCCTTGCAGGATTTTCCTTCGACGGTCGTTAAAGCCCACATTGTGAGGATTGTCATCGGCTGTCAGGGCTGTGTCGTTAAACGTGTCCTCGCTTGCGGTGTCAGGTTTCCATACCACGCAAGCATCCAGATGAGTGTTCTTGGCTTCTTTTCCGTACGTCAAGAGATTTTCCAGGTATGCTCGGTAAGGGTAAGTATCCATGCTACTGCTGACCAGTTTGTTATTCAAGTACAAATCCACTTCGCTGAACAAGGAATGCATGAAATTGTTGAAGGGAGCTACTCTACCATCGGCTCCCGGATTGGTGTTGTCCGTTTTGATCACTTTGAGTTTCAGATACAAGTAACTGCTATTCAGATGGATGTAATCTTCGGGCTCCCGTTTGATTTCAAACTCAATGGGAGCTGAATCCGTCAAAGAGGAGACGGGATGAAATTCGACCCATTGGGATTCTTGCATCGTCATCATGGTGGGTGGCATGGCAAACAGATACAGTTCCGACTTGGAACAGGCGCAAGACTCTCGGTGCATCATTTTCTTTCTGTGATTTTGTTAAAATAATCAAATATGTCTAAGTCTCGGACAGTTCTTCTTTTCTTAGCCTTTCTAGCTTTGGGGGTGTGAAGTCCTCTGAAGGGGTGCCTTCGGCGTCTTTTTCTGCCTTGTCCTTGCTGTGGCGTCAGGGAAGAAGAAATGCCTGACTCGGCAGCGCCTGAGGCATCTATAGGAGTTTCTCGTCGGCCCAAAATGTCTTTACCCGTTTGAAGCAAGACATTTTTGCCTGCCCTCAAGAAAGCTTCTTTGGAGTTTTGATTGTCGATGATGACATTTTGGAGAAATTCTTTGCCTTGCGTCAAAGCGGCATCTTTCAAGGCGTAAAATACCCGTGTCACCACCGGTTTCAAAACGGAGGTCACTGAACGAAAGACCGATTTTAGCATATCTCCTAAACCATGTCCTCGTTGTCGAGCGACTCCTTTGTACACAGGATACATGACTGACAAGGGATTAGAGTAATCGTTTTCGAAAATGGAGTTTCAACGTGACTTTCCCTTTCGTGAATGAGATATTTTGTCCCAGATCTCTTTTTATAGTAATGTTGACAGTGTCAAAATAAGACTTACTGACGGGCAAATAGTGAGGATGTACAAATTCGCGGTGAACGTGATAGGTGTTTCCACCTTCCTCGTCAGCGTTCGTATCAGAATCCACTTTGAAAGGAATGACACGCAGTTGTACTCCACCACCACGTTGTACTCCACCACATCGGAGTACACAAAAATCAGATTCAGTTCTTGGTTCATTTCTACAAGGAATCAAAATATTTCGCAAAATCCAAGTTGCCGGTAATGGCTGGTATTTCGTTTTTAATCTTGATCAACTTGGGGTCTCCACCCAAAATGTCATACAAGTCTGGACAAAATGTAATGGCCAATACTTTGTCCTTTGAAAATTTCATCATTAGGCGAGGAGCTATTTTGTGGTATTCGAGGGTGACACTTTTTGGCTTTCTGCAAGGCTTTGCCAAACACGGCATTGATCTTGTCAGCAATCGCGTTCACCAAATGTTGACCACTAAAATAATAGCCAGGGGGGAATTTTCAATCGATAAGTGGTCCGTTTAATTTTGGGGTCTTGTGGTTTCATAGTCACCTACAGTGACGCCCTCATCCAAGTTTTGTTGCACTTGCTCGTCATGAACTTCAACCGTAAAAGTGTTTTGATTTTCAATGATGTTTTTTATTTGTGTAGGGTGAATCATTTCCACCAAAGCCACTTCCCAATGGGCTTCGTGATCCAATTGAATGGTCTGAGGTAATTTGGCCGTGAAACAGCATAAGGAAGTTATTGGGAAACACCTCCATGGAACTGTCACTGGGTAACGTCAAGTGAAATTGGTCATTCATAATTCTAGAGTTCTGCTGTCCGAGGGGTCACTGGATGTCAGAGGAGTGTCTAAAAGAGGATTGTGGTTGTTATAGTGACTGTTGGAAGGGTGACTGACGTTGGACGTAAGGCTCCCGTTGTTCCCGTTGCAAGAATATTTCAGGGACGAATTAGGAAGAAGGTAACCAATGCAACTGCTGAGTAATATGGTCCAAAATTGTTTGTCTCCTTGTTGCAAACTAAAATTGACAATGGCAGCACCGATGACACAATGCACCACAAAGATTTGGCAGAAAAAAACAATTTGCGTTTTAGGCACACGTTCTCCACACCACACCCACAAGTGTTGCTTTTGTAGATCTTGCAGAGAAGAACTGGGGGAAGGAGCGGTCACTGCAGTAGTGGTAGCGGTTGAAGCTGTGTTTTTATAGTCGATGATTTGCGATGCGTCAATCCAAGAGTCAAAACTGGGAGGATATCCTTTCCAACGTACTTTGACTTCTTTGACACGTCGTTTTCCTACTTTACGAGTTCTTCGATTGAGAATGCTTTCGATCTCGTACGCTTCGTCTTCTTTTTTGGTGACGCGTTGTAACTCGGGCAAGTAAAACGTTCCTTTCAACACTTCCCCGTTCATGTCTTCCAATTTACAGACGGGAGGATGACGGCCACGCACTCGTTCGGTGCCACGAAACAATTCGGTGGTCCAGTTGGGTAAGTAACCTTTGTCGAAAGTGCGTTTGATTTTTCCAATGCGCACCCAATCTCCTACGGCCAACACTATGCCTTTCTTGGGGACAGTCACCGTTGGGGACGTACCAAACAGGCGCTCAAAGACGATCACTTCGTTGTCGGGAGTCACTTCTTGAGGGGCACGTTTGTACGCTTGGACGAGGTGCGGTAAGACGTCGATGTACTTGAGAGTGTGTTGATACGTAAATTATTTCCACATGCGTTCTTTCAGGGTACGTTGAAAACGTTCCACGATGCTGACTTTGGTTTCGGGATTCTCGGTGGTGAAGGAATGAATGTCACGTTTCTTTAATTCTTTTTGCAAAGCTTGGTTTAGAAATTCGGTGCCTTTGACGGTTTGCCATCGAAGAGGGTGACGACCCCTTTGTTTCAATACCAGTTGGAGGGCTCGCACTAACTCACTGCTCGATTTGGAAGTCAATGGTACGACCCAAGCAAATTTGGAAAAGACGTCGATGACACAAAACAAACATTTGTAACCACGATTGTAGGTAGCCAGATGAGAGACATCGGCTAAATCAGCTTGCCATTGATGATCGATGCCCTCCACACGGGTGCGACTTCTGGAAAATTTTCGTCGAATGGGTTTGTGTAAGGTGTACGTGGCTTGTTCTTGTAACCAGCGTTGCACTTGAGCTAATCGGACACTTTTCAGTCGAGTTTTGGCAGCACGATACAATTTCTGAGCTCCTCCGTAACCTGCAGGATGGGATGGATCGTAGTAAATGCTGGCTAACACCTTCTCCATTTTTTAAAAAGTGATCCACTCTTCGCTGATGCTACTCTGAATGGGACGAGGGAGTAGATTAGAAACGGTTTCACGTGTCCGATGTGCCACGGGAGTAGAAGTCGAGGATAGTGGGGTGGTAGTGGTGGTGGCGGTAATGGAATGGCTTTGGCCTTCTTTTCTTTTGTCACTTCTGGTTTCCCTTCTTTCTTTTTGACTTCTGTCAAAGAAGGAGTGGACATCATCTTTTTAACCCAAGCTTTAAGTTCTTCTCGTTGGGGTGGAAGTGAAGGGGTCAACAAGGACGCTGAAATCTTACTAGGGATGGGAGCTGCTGACGGTGTTTGAAAGACTTCTCATGCCTCTTCTTCCTCAGGTATCCGTGGGGTTGCGTCTGTCTTGACCGCTGGGGGTGTGTGTTGGTAATGAACTTTTCATCAGGCCTTAACATCTTTCAGAGTTGGTAGAGCTGTTTCGTCTAAAGCTTTCTGGTGAAAGAGTTACAGTTGTTGCAACAAATCACCGTACCTTTGCGATTTTTCCGTTTCTGACAAATCGCTGCGATCCATCAACGATTGCAATTCGTGTTGTAACTGGGACATCTCGGTCAAATAAGGATTGGGAGGTAAATGTGGGGTCCGTTCTTCTTGCCAACGATGGTATTCCATCCATTGTTTGTAAGGTACTAAAACCAGTCTTCGTCCTTCCATCGGATTTCAATGGTCACATCTGAGATCTTTTGACTCCAATGTCTTCCTTTTATCTTCTTAGACCTTTTTATCTTTGACCCATTCCTTGTAAAGCAGATCCCTGCATGAGTCCTGTAATTAGGGGTGCCAATACTCCTCCCACCAAGGGTTTTAACAACAGGTGCACGAAACCTCCACGTTATACCAACATCTTTTTCTTTTGACGAATGGGTATTTTCTTCTTAACCATTTGACGAAGAACGTGTCGATGTTTGGCTAAGCATTTTTTCTGATGTTCAGACAAAGGTATCGTTCCTTTCAGACATTCAGACAACATTCACACACGGTATCGATCACGTCTTTGGAGGCAGTTGGGTGGAGAAGCTTTGGACAGGACGGACAACACGTCCCAATGTTTGGTTAAACGAGGAGGCATTCCTTTCTTTTTCTTTCCTTTGGGGGTAGACGAGGGATGGCTTCTGGGGCGTGACATCTCTGCTTGTTTGCTCCGGGGCACAAACACACACACACAAAACGTCGATGACTTGGTACACGGCCTTTTATCCTTTTCTCTGGACTATCGCTTCGTCAAAAAGGTGACGACTTTTCCCCCAAAATTGCTAAACAATCGTCCCTTTTGGTGACTCCTCCTTTTCTTTGGATGAGTGTGTCTTTTCAGAGGGTGACGTCGATGTTTGACTAAGCGCTTTTTGGATGACGTGACTGTCCTTTTCTTTTTCGTTTTCCTTTTTGGACAGAAGAAATGCGATGGTGACGGTGTGCACTTCTTGGAGGGGACATCTTTGGGCGTTCAGGAGCACAAAAACACTGATTCCATCGTTTACCTCAGGTGTTTTTTTTATACTGCAATGCGTCGCCACTGACTTTCGCCTTGCCTTATCATTTTCATGACAGGCATCACGCGTCGTGGAGGTGTTCTCAGCGGACTCCATCGGGACAATTCTTGCTCGGATAAATCCAGTAAACTCTGTAACATGCCCGATTTTTCTTGGACTTTGATTTTGGGGGCAGGTACTTTGTGAGCAGCGGCCACTGACGCTAAAGAGGAGGAAGAGGGTGTCACTGCTGGAGGAGAAGTTCTTGGAGACACGGGTTTCCAATGTTTCATCAAATTAGGAAGAACACGTGTCAAATCGGGTTTGGCTGGCATCACCAGCAACGGAGAAGTGGAAGATGCTGAGGCTACGGAAGATTTGGTCACCGTTGCGGCAGGTCGTGGTTTGCGAATGTAAGGTTGCGTCCTGGCTGCAGTACCTCTCTTGCGGGTAGGAGCTGTTTTCTGTGGGCCTTTCTTTTTCTGTGGCTGTGACCTGGTCTTGACACCGTTGTTCTTTTTCTTTTTCTTCTGGTACCTTTCGGTCGGGGAGTGGCTTTTTTCTTGGGGAGGACTTTGGGAGCATTGGGACCCCATTTTAAGAGGGAGCGAATGATGACACCTTCTAGAGAACCGCTACCTCCAGGTTTCAAAATGATTTGCTTTTTGGTTTGAGTGTCGACGGGAGGATCGGCCAGTTGCGTTAAAGCTACTTTGTTTCTCTCAAAAATGCGTTTGGTTTATTGTGGAATGTGAATGATGCCTGGTAGTAATTGACGTGGTGTCACCGTAAACCATCGTAAGACTTCTTTGAGACTAGCTTCTAAGACACGAGCACGTATTTGTGATTTTTTTTTCGCGACAGATGCCGTAAAAGGCACGAATCAATTTGACGGGAAGATGAGACCGAAGGGACGTCATGTTGACACTGTGTGAGACAGACTCAAAGTGACCGAGGTTTTTTTAGAATTTTTTTGGTTGCTGTTGTGGTTGTTAAGTCGACGACTGGGACGTGTGCACGACAGGCCCTCCGTCTTGGCACCAGTGGTGAAACAACTGGATACGAAATCGCAAATACTCAGCGGTAGTGGGTTATAAATCCACGAGTAAATATCGTGTAGGGTTTGAGTGGCATCGTCGTACGCATGAGTCAGCCAAGGCGTTCCTAACTGTTTGGCTAAGACTTGCACTTGCGATTTATCTCTAGGGCTTTTAAACAAGACCAGATAATGAGCATTGAGACTGATGGTGCGATGGGCTTTACTTTGTTGAAACAAATATTTGGTGATGTAAATGACACTGGCATTACGATGATGCCCTTTGCGCGTAAACCAGAGTTTAATTTCTTCTTCGTCTTCTCCTAACATGTCGTCAAAGATGACCAGATGAGTTTGACTGGGATCAGACACGATCCCGTCGTCTTCGGTAGGAATGCCTTCCACAAATACGATGGAATCGCCTTGACTTTCTCGCAGAAGGCTTACGCCGATTGCCACTCTTTGTAACACCACACGATTCGTTGTGGGGGACGATTGATCAAATGATTTTATGTTCGATCACACGTTTGACAAATTCGGTTTTGCCTGAACCGCTAGGTCCGGCAATGAGCATGTTAAAGGGATGACGAAGATACAAGGCCTCCCAAATGACCCAATCTACGTTTTCGTCAATGACTTTGACAGTGGAGGAAGAGGGAGCAGAGACAGTAGAGGTAGCCATGATAGTGTAAGGAATGTCTCTTTTGACACGAAGACAGACAAGACAAGAGTTTTTATACTTTTTTTTCAGGACACGTTTATTGCAATCTTCAAAAGTGAACAACACGAAAGACAATAATACATCAAAAGCCAAATGGTTAAGTACATGGATACTGAACATATGAAGTCAGGATGAGAAATCTGGAGCATAGTGTACCGTTTCTTTTGTCCAAGCTCGAAGCCCCAGTTTTTCCAGTCGCGTACATCTTTCCAGTGAGGGTGTAAGTCACAAGCTACGCACACATCATCGTACACATCTTCAGTACCTAAAAGTTGACGAGTCTTGTTTTCCTGTAGAGGTCGTCGAAAAGAATCGAGATGAAAGCGCAAAGCTTTGAACAGAATGATTCTCTCGTGTACATTTAAAGGGACAACTTTCATCCTTTTTGGAGTGGAAGGTACTGTTCGTAAAGAGTCCACAAGGAATCGGTTGGTAAACGAAATCCCAGAAAGCAAGTCACTAAGACACACACCACACGTCGTCCCCAATTCAATGGACACAATTCTCGTAAGAAGTGTTGGTAATCCTCCACTGTTTGAATAGTGTCATTGATTTCCTTCCATGGAATCTCTTGTATCACAACTGATTAAGGTCGTGGCATGGTTGCCAGGTTTTATGCCTCTTTTTGTCGGAGACAATAAGTGTACTTTCTGCACAGAGATGGTCGTACTCCAGTGGCAAATCTAAATTGCTTAGTCACTAACTTGCACATCACACACCGTTCAGAAGATTCCTCTTGAACTAAGTTTATGTTGTGTAAAGGATTTTGATAATCTTCTAACTCTTCTTCTGGAATTCGTTGCAGTAAGTCTACCTTGTAGTACATACAATCAGTAACAAACCAATCCTTCTCGAGTAGTTGATCAATGTCTGACCAATGGAACACTTTCATCCGAATCAGTCCTCTTATAGCATTCAGGTACCAGTGGTTCAAACATCGGTGACGTAACGGATGCAATTGCTCTTTGCGTTTCACTTGTATTTTGACCAACTCTCGGTAAATGCATTCTCTCAACTCCACAGGCAAACCACGAATGTTCTCTTGTAACGTATCCATTCAAGAATCACTGGGTCGTGGCCAATAGCCTCGTTTATATTTGTGACTGAAGAAGTGTCCTCCCATAATCAGTCTTCGTTTACTTTGGAAAAGAACATAGTTTAAAAATGGAGAAATGATTCTGAGTTTGCGTTTCACTTGTATTTTGACAAACTCTTGGTAAATGCGTTCTCTCCAGAGGCAAACCACAAATGTTCTCTTGCAAAGCATCCATGACGATGTCAGTCAAAAACTCCTCCTAGAGCGAAAGTAACGGACAAAGTGAGTAATTTCTGACCACTGCCATTCCAGGAAACGGTCAAGAATATTAATAAAATCTTCAAATGTAAATGATCTAAAGCGGAATATTCGGATGAACGCACACTTGATCAAGAGAAATCTGATTTGTTTGTCAATTTCCTCTTGTGAATTTCTCGACACAAAAGTTCTGCAGTCACAAATTAAGATTTGGCTCTTCAATGACTAGATCCCACTAAAGGGAGGTGATGACAATCCGGAGACCATCGAGCATGTTCCAGGTAAGCGCAATCTTTCTGTTCCCACTCGTAAAGTGACACACCGCAACTGAAGCACTTGACTTTATCCCCTTCACCCAAGTAGAAAAATCCGACTCTGGCTAATTCTTCGGGGGTAGGTCCTCCCAGATATTTTGGCCATTTTCCTCGGAAGGTTTGGATCCGACTTTCAAACTCTTAGTATTCAGGCAAACGCACAGGGAGCGAATGTTCGTGTTTCACAGGTTCATTTCGATGAGGATACGGTGAAATCCGCAGGAGTTTGCTCAGGGTCGGATGACATCTATAGGGTGGTAGCCGCATGGTTTCATGATGACATTCCCCATGAAAACCAGTAAAGTGAAAAGGTGTACGATGACGAGTGGTATCGCTTTCGCATCCGTCAGGTTTGACACGCACAGCATCACTTTCCATGGTGGGCACAGTCATACCAAAGATCCCATTAGGTGATACTGAATCACTGAGGTCACAGCGTACGGTACAGGATCGCACTCCACTTGTGAATCACCGATCTTGAATTGTGAGTGTCTGAACTTCATTCGTGCTTCTCTGAAAGCATTCAACTTTCTCACTTGGTGTTAGTTGTGACAATGAACTATCGGTCTTGGACGTTGTCCCTTTTTATATGCTGGCCAATATCGACGTGATCGTAAGGTAAAGTGAAGGGGTTGGGAAGTCGTACTCGCTTCTGGTACACGATTTGATAGACTTTTTCCAAGGGCCGGCTAACGATTTGGTGTGTGGGTAAATGTACAATCTTGTGCGGTTCGTAGGTGGTCATTTTAAAATTTTGTTCCTGTCCAGACTGCAAGGTTTCTTTTAATATGCCAAAGTTCACCACTCCACTGGTGCGATAATTGAGAGTCAATCCTTTCACTTTACACTCCGTGTGTACTTCTCCTTGTTTGTCCCGGTATTCGTAGCCGTAATTTTTGGGACCGCCACTTGCAAAACTTAGAATCTTGTCGTCGGGATGCTCGACCGTCCAGGCTCCTAAACGGTTTCCTTCCATTTTAGGGTGCTGTTGACCCAGACGATCGATGCAGATGCAACTGTCCGTGTCAAAATACAACACACGATCTCCTAACAGTTCTAAAGCTTCGTACAATTTTAAACGAGCATGGGCTGTCACGTAAGCTGCAATGATGACATTTCCAAATTCGTCGGCTTCTACTGACTAAGATCAAGTCCTCACGAACGACGTCCACGTGTTTCATGTATTTGGTTTTGTCGTGAATCATCTGGAAGTAAACACGGTCATTGTGTAATTTTGCCCCACAAACAATTCAACATCACTTTGGCAAACGATCGCCTTCCTTCGCTTTTCTCCACGTGGTCTAAAGTGATGCCTTCCTGTTCCAGTAGTTCTCTTTGAATTTCTTTTGGTCTCCGGGAGTGTGGCACCAGGAAGGATAGCCGCTGGCTTCTTGTTTCAGTTTCAAAAAGGCATTCACGTAGCCTGCGAAAATGCCTTTTTGAGTCTCGTCGCCCTTGTGGTATTTTTTTTCTTAGGAAAGTGGTAAATTTCGTACACTTCTAACAGTTGGTATCCCAGGTCCAGAGCTTTAAACAATTCGACTCTGACCCACGTTCCCGTCAAAGCGCGTTCTTCCTGGGTGTGCTGACAAGGTCGGTCTTGGTTGCACGTTTTGGCACAAGTATGATACAAGGGAAACATCAGTTTTCCTTGGCAACGGTGTGGTAACCCTGGACGGTTCAAATTCGTAGGAGGAAAGACTTTGCACTTGATCAATCCTTCGTATTATCGAATGTTGTCCAGGTCGATGTGTTCCGTCAGCAATTGCGGGTGCCCTGCGGGAAAGTGACAATATTTGCACACGTATGGATACAGAGAACACACGTACAAGTATTTGATTTCTTCTTCTTTCTCCTCGTCGGCTTGGTACAGCAAACAGGTGGCATTCGTCCGTCCTCCGTACAAACTGTCCAGCGGGTTCAGAGGGTCCACCAGCTTGTAACTTTCCACGATGCGCTTAAACTCGGGATCGGTTTTCAAACGGTGATCGCACTCGTGTTCCCACATTTCCACCACTTGGTATCCTTGCTCTTCTAACTTCAAGCGTCGCTGACAAGTGGCCTTGTACAAGTCTTCCATGGTCCGTTGTAAAAACTGATTTTTAGTGTCACGTTCATGGTAACAGATGGAACATCCGTGAAATAAGCACCCGTTAAACTCGTACACGATCTGAGGGTTTTCTAAGTCCCAACCATCCACTGAATACCTTCCGATGGTTTTTCTCGCCTCCTCCGTTGCGAGCATGTTGGATCCATTTGTCTTCCTTGTTGCACAAGTAATGTAGCCAGCGTAGGGCTTTGACCGAGTATTGACGTTTGACAAAATTCGTCGTTTGAGGGCTTATGATAGCTAGGGTGTTTTCGGGGATGAATCGTTTGCGGTACAGTAAGGAACACACTTTGGCAATAGTGCAGGCTTCTTTCAAAGGATCGATCCCTCCGTGTTCCATGAACAGTTCTCGAAATTTTCCACAGCAACGCCGTAAAATGGCCACGTCGGAACGACAATATTTAACATTTCTTCCTGAAAGTCGAAGGTGTCCGAGGCTTGAGTGTGGTACCAATTGTAGAAAGCTTCTCGTTGTTCGGTACGCATGTTGTCGGGGTCGTAGTAGTGAGCCTCAGGCAAATGGGGTAGAACGGCGTGTTGATTGACTTCGGTATTGAAAAAGTGCGGAAATAGCCTTTGGCCATTTCTGTCATACCAAACGTTTTAGGCATGCGGCTTAAAGGCATGGCCAAGTAACTCATCGAATCTTTAAACTGCACTTGTCCCACTTGCATGGAAATGATTTTGGCTCCGTTCAAAGTCACTTTAGGACGTTCGGTACTTTGTTCCGTATAGTATCTCAACAGAAACTGTCCATCGTATCCCGAGAAATTGTGAGCCATCACCGTGGCATAGCGATGACAATCTCCGTAACGTTCGATGTCCTCTTGGCTCAACGTCTCGTCGATAGGATCTAAGATCCATTGGGCGAAATCGGCCAATGTGTTCGGTCCCCGAAAGATTTTTTCACGTCCTCCAGGAATCTTGCTACAGTGAGGGTAATGATTAAAGATAGGCTCTTGGATGCACTTCTTGCACGCTCGGTGAGCCACGCAGAAATTAGGAATGTGAATGCCAGTCTCTTGCATGCATTCGAAATCGAAAAAGATGAAATTGCCTTTCTTCTGGTCATCTTCTTCTTCTTCATGTTTGTAATGGTATTTTTGAATGTAGCATTCGTGTTCCAAGTCCACGATTTGGCGACAAATGTGACATCACTTCTTTCCTGAACATACGTTCACCTTGGCATTATTCGTACGTATGCTTTGTCCACAAGTAGGGCACAATCTCAGGAGTTGACAAGCACATTTCTGCTGTGAACCTTGCGTTTTCAAATATTGTTGGTAACAGGTCGGACTGACAAAAGTGCGTTGACAAGCTGGGCAATGCACTCGTTCTTATCCTTCGTCAAGACATGGCTTAGAGGCTAAACATCCTGAGCATTTCGATCCACAATGCTTGTGTTGCTCTCGATTATAACAATAACAATCGAGAGCAACACAAGCATTTTGGATCGAAATGCTCAGGATATTTAGCCTCTAAGCCCTGTCTTGACGAAGGACAAGAACGAGTGCATTGCCCAGCCATAGTCACATTTCTCACAGTAATAACCGTATCCCAGGTATGCGGTGATACTGGCAATGGCATCAAAATGTTCATCGTGATGATAGACGTGAATGTATTTTCCGTCTTTGAAATCTTTGCCTCGAAACAACAGAGGTCCACGCACTTCTTGAGGGTGCACTTTCAAGGTGCATCGTGGAGCCAAAACGACTTGCAATTTTTGCATTTCAGGAATGCCACAGGGCGTGTCTTTGAACATCCCCGCTTGCTGTAACAGGAGTTCTGCTTCTCTTTGTTGTTTGGCTCGGTCCAATTGTTGAATAGTCTCTTTTCTATTCTGCCGTGTCGTTCTTGTCCGCATACGTTTGTCCCACCACGATGGCACAGGCTAAGCACATCTGGTCTTGAGTGTTGTTAATTTGAACGATGCTGCTCTTGATGCTGTGAAGGTCGTCTACCAAGAACACCTTTTTGCGTTGTTCTGTCCCTTGGGGAAGAGACACGTGGGTCATGAACAGTGTCTCTTTTCCGTCGGTGATGTGAAACTTGTCGTTGGATTGCTGCACGTGTTGAATCTTGTCGATGACATTGGAAGGTGTCAATTCTGCTGGGCTGCTAAACTCAATCCTAACAGGGGACTTCAAACTGTCGTGATGAATGGAAAGTCTCAAGCTTCTTTGGCTTCACATTGCTGTTTCAGTGTGGTTAACAAAGAATCCCACACATCGGTGATGAAGCCCTCTGCATTCTCCAGCGGTGTGTCGGACTTGAAATCTTTAAACTTCCCCGTGTACGTGTAGGCTGTGGTTCTAAATTTTCTAGAGGAGCGTTTTTCCGTCTCTCGAATGTGGTAGTACTTTTTAGGGTTTACTAATGGTGATGGCGGCCTTTGATTTGGTGTAGACTCTCTAGGCCTGGATTCTGGTTCACTCATCTCATCTCCAAAATCGCTGGCATGAATTTGAGCCAAGACTTCAGCTACTGTGCGAGGCGATAAATCACGTTTCTGCCTCTTACCTTCTTCTCCTTTCTTGACGAAATGATGTGATCGTTTCATCTTGACTACAAAAAGTCAAATGACTACATTTGAAACGCCATGAACACTTTATATTCATGTCAGACCAGTGTATATATAAAGGGCTAGTGCCTTCCCTCTCAGTATTCATTTGACTCTCAAGCTGACCAGCACGATGGAAGAGCCCACACAGATCGAACTTCTGATCAGAGCTTTGCGAGGTGTCATACGAAAGTTTTCTTCAGACAAGCCGACGGACTACTCCCCCTTCTTTCGAGATAAAAGTCAAGATACTTGCTATATCTGTCAGAAGAAAGAGCATTGGGATACAGAATATCCTGACCGTCAAGAAAGCAAGACCAGTGTCAAAAGAGACAAAAGTCAGGATACCTGTTATCATTGTCAAGAGAAAGGACATTGGTCTTCAGACTGCCCTAAGAAACAACTGGACCAGGAGGAGGAAGAAGAGGTGCCCTCGGCAAAGGAAGAACCCCGACACGTCCAGAAAGAGAACAGGGAGAAAAAAAGAAGACGAGAAAAAGTGAGGAAGTAGAGGAGGAAAAACCTGTGAAAGTGAAGAAATTCAAAAAACAGAGAGAGTGAACACAAAAAGACTGAAGAAGTCTATGAACTTTTTTAAAAAAGTGTTGTGTTGTGTTTGTGAATTGAATTGTAAAATTTGTACCAGAATAGACCATACTGAAAAACGTGTCTCTTGGTTTTGATTTTTTAGAACGATAAAGGCCCTACACTCACGCACTCACACACGTACATCGTGGGCAAAAAGGGATTTTGAGTTTTCATTGATTTTGGCAAAAATGAATAATAACTCTTTTTGAAAGAAGTGTGTGGCCCTGAAAAGGACCGTTGGGTGTTGTTTTTTTTTTAAATAACAAACTCAGGAACGAGAAGCAATCAGCTTTAACTGCTTAAGCCTTTCCCACGGCCAAGGCCTACTTCTGGACTTGCTCCGGTCGATGATTTGGTAGAAATCGCTAGGGGTGGTATCTCAGGCGTAGTAACAGGGTTGGGTCGTTTGGCTCGGGAAGGTCTTTTCCTCTTGGGTCGTAATAAAGAAACCTGATACATTTGTTTCAGACTTCTTAACTCTGCCAAAATGTCTAAGAGTACCGTTACCGTTTGAGGTTCACTGTTCTCCTTCTCTCCTAGACCTTGTTTCTTCTCTGCTTCTTCTTCCTCCTGTCGTTTCCTTCTCCCTCTTCTTCTTCTCGCTGTTGCTGTTCAAGGAGAAAAGCTTGTTCTGCTTCTTTTTGCTGTTGTAAAAAATTCTCCAATTCTTCTTTCTGTCTCTGTTTAAAATGCTCGACGTGTGGTAAAGAAGGAGAAGGTGGCGAAGGTGCTGGTACCGGAACAAATTCTTGCGAAGAAGAGAGAAAATCTACTAAATCCCAATTAAAATCGACCTCTTCTGGAAGTAGGTCCGTGTTGACTTTGGTAACCGCTGCTATGCCATCGCTTCTCGTCACTAAATCCGGTGCACCCCAATTCATGGTCTTCTTAGTTTCCGTCATGTTTCACAAAACAATGTTGCATCGATTCACTGCGCACAGACGCTAGGGCACCTATATAGGGAATGTGACGTCACAGGTAGCTCTCTTCGGATTGGAAGACAGACTCCGCGCAGTGGCTGAATTTTGTAACGCGTGTTTGGATTGGTGAACAATCTCAATTCGTTTCGATCTGCTCTTCCGCTATAAATAAATGCGGTTCACTTCATTCCCTTCACCTGTTCTCGTCACAAGATGTGGACAAACGTTGAATCCTCTACTCTCGTATCGTCGATGCTGTTCCGTACGGACTTACCCATGTATGTCAAATCATCATGGACCATCATCCGGATCACTGAGAGAGCATTGGAAACGAAAGATCTATGTGGAGAGACAAGGCTGTCTGAAGCGAGTCCTCATTTATGGACCAGAGGTTAGACAAAGTTTAAGGAAGAGAAGAAAACCTATGCGATGCCCTCTATGTTAACGAAATGGTGTTAACATAAAAAAACCAAAGGCCCTTTTCAGGGCCACGTCATATGCCTCGAAAAGATATCTCTTCTTTCTTGCATATACCCACATCCCACCTTTTGTCTTGTCGCTATAGTGCCCAACCTCTATTTTGTCCCTATAGTGACCCAGGGGTGTCTTGTAATGCTCATTCCTCTTGTCGCTATAACTTTTGTCGCCATATCGTCCCGGGGGTGGGGGGTGGTGTCTGTAATGTATTTTCCCATTGTCGCTATAAACCTTGTCGCCATATCGCCGGGGGGGGGGGGAATCTGTAATGTATTTTCCCATTGTTGCTATATCGTCCCACTATACTACTAATACATGCATTATCATCTTTGTTAATGTTGTTTTTATTCCCTTATTGGACCGCTCCAGTGGCTTGAGTTGTTAGAGCGTCCGCCTCGGATGCGGGAGGTCGCGGGTTCGAACACCGGCCGAGTCATACCAAAGACTTATAAAAATGGTACAAACAGCTGCCTTGCTTGGCGCTCAGCATTAAGATGTTAGTGTTAGGATTGGTCGGCCTGGTGTCAGGATAATGTGACTGGATGGGACATGATACCACATTTCTGCGGCGTGATGCCCTAGTACTAGACATCACTATAAACTGCTACACTGCAGACATTACAGCGATATGACTGGAAAATTGTTAAAGCTACGTTAAAAATCCAAATCGCACACACGCGCATACAGACACAGACAAACACAATTCCCTTATTTGTTCAAGAAACAAAATACCTTGAGGGTTTTCTTCAAATACCAGACATTTAAATTTTATTCCAGTTTATTATTTATCAGTAAACGAAACGCGGTATCCTTATCCGGGACAGCAGTACTAACTTTGTCTTGTTTGGTTTACAGATTTTAATCCCCCCCCCCCAACCCCCACATTATTCCAGGCAAAATACGAGAAAAAATGATTGCAATTTGAAAGTTATGTATTTTCTTATACATTACATATTTAACGGCAATCCTGCCAAATAGCATTATTTTATGATCAATTATCAGATATATCCGATAATGTGTTCTGGGTAAGAGTTGTTTTGGTAGGGTACGGGTACTAGTACGTTTTACACTTTTTAGTCGACACCGTCAAATTGTTCTCCGCTCCAGTGCGTTCGTGTGTTCTGTACTCGCATATGACGTCACGTTGAACCCTTGAAGGAATCCCATGGCCAGCGAATGTTTCCTGTTTTTGTTATCATTCATTACAACCTCGGCAATTTATGCGAGACAAAAATATGTATTAAGAAATATATAAAAAATGTATTGTAAAATAATAATAAAAATTTGTATTGAAAAGTATGTCACGATTGACCTCGAAGTTGCGAATGTTCTTCTTATATTTTTGTATAAAGATTCATTTATAAATACGAGAAGATTATACATGTATTTATTTATAGTATCATATTTATTTATAGTCAGCAAGATTGATTAAAAAACCCAACTAATTCAATAGAAACTCTAAATCAGCAGAAAAATTGCTGACTTGAAAGCCCATTATACCGCTAAAATAAATAAGAGGAGAAAATGGGAAGAAGGGGATGAAAATAATCGTGTATTGCGTCAATTGACATCATTACAAGGATTTTCTTTAGAAAAAGTATTAAGAGAAAATGCAAAACGCAAAAGTTGGTTTATGCTGGGAAAATTTAAAGGAAGCAATGATCAGGCAGTGGTGCTTCTTGAGAAAACTCCTTTCTCCAGTGGGAGTGTTGAGAACCTCTTTCAAAACACCATCCTGGAACTGAAGTCGGAAAATGACAACTCCTATACGTACAATGCCAAGGTTCCAGTTCACGAAAATGGTAAATGCAACATTTGTTAAGTATAAAGTACACTGTATCTATAACATGCTTCCGAGGATCACATATCTGCGAGGATAATTCTAAAACTCAAGGTTCACATTGTTTTGCACATTTGAAAAGTTTTGTCTTTGTAGATAAATTTTTGATAGAATTATAGTTCATTTTCAGTTACTTTCGAAGCTTCACAATAAACCTTAATGCCTAAGGGTACAATATAATGCCAGTTTAGCAGAACCAAATGCAGAGATGAGAATTTTTAAAGACTTTTTAATATATCAGATCTATTTGTAAATAATAATAATAATAATAATAATAATAATAATAATAATAATAATGAGGACTTTGTATAGCGCCTAATCTTTAGAAGCTCTAAGCGCTTTACAACATTTGACAACACTTAAAAACATATATAATGATATGATTACAAAAATAAAAACAAACACCACGAAATTAGAAAACAGAAAACATGCTGTAAATATTTAAGGTAAGGAAACATTATTAGGTCTTTAAGTCTGTTCTTGCAGTTGAAATAGGTGAGTTTTAAGAGCGCTCTTGAATGAGATCACTGTGTCTTTGTGTCTAAGTTCAGTGGGCAATTCGTTCCACGTTGCTGGGCCCTGGTATGCAAAAGAACGTTGTCCATATGATTTCATTTTCATAGTGGGAATAATGAGAATACGAGTGTCAGAAGAGGAGCGTAAGTATCTTGCTGGTGTGTACACATGGGTGAGGTCAGATAGGTATGTTGGACTGGAGCCCGTCAGTGAAACGTAGCACAGAGAACAAATTTTGTGTTTAATTCTAGATCGAATGGATAGCCAGTGTAGGGTACAGAGCAGGGGGAAGGCGTGCTCTGATCGTGGTACTCTAAGGATGATCCGAGAAGCTGTGTTTTGAACGTTTTGAAGTTTCTGGAGTAGATATTGAGACGAACCAGACAGAATTGAGTTACAATAGTCCAGTCTTGAAAGTACTAAGGAACACACAAGTGTTTTAGTGGCATCAACTGAAAGATACTTGCGAATGGAGCTGATTCGTCTCAGCTCAAGATATGCAGCCTTGCATATGTTCATGACATGTTGGTGCAACGAGAGAGTACTGTCGAGAGTGACACCGAGGTTTCGTACTGACTGTGTGAATTTAATGTTGGTATTGCTGATATTTATTGTCTGAGGTAAAGGATGTGAATGAGAGAGTCTTTGTGTTGTAATCAGGATGGCTTCAGTTTTATCATCATTCATCTGCAGCTTGTTACATGTCATCCATGATTTCACATCGGAAATGCACCTCTCTACGCCTTGGATGGTAGCTTCAACTTCAGTTGGGTGGCTAGATTTGTATATTTGGGTGTCATCAGCATACAATTGGTGAGACACTGGATGATGATCTATGACACTGAGAGTGGCTGAGTGTATAGAATGAAGAGAACAGGTCCAAGAACAGACCCCTGTGGAACACCACAAGCATAGATCAACTGGGCTGGAGTGTTTTCCATTTGCGGACACAATTTGTGTACTGTTGACCAAGTAGGATTTGAACCATAGTGAGGCTGTATCGTGAATGTCAAATACATGCTGGAGACGGTGAAGTAATATATCATGGTCTATTGTGTCAAATGCTGCAGACAAGTCAAGTGAGGACTGTAATCTTTCCGCTATCCAAAGCAGAGAGAATGTCATTAACTACTTTCAGAAGAGTAGTTTCAGTACTGTGGCAAGGGCGATATGCAGACTGTACATTGCTAAAAAGACTGTTTGAATTCAGATGAGATACAAGTTGGAATAGAACAACTTTTTCTAAGATTTTTGACATGATTGGGAGATTAGAAACTGGGCGGTAGTTCTTTAAATCGTTATGGTCAAGTGTTGGTTTCTTCATCAGAGGCTTTACAATGGCAGTTTTGAAAAATGATGGGAATTCCCCCGATGAGAGAGAGGTATTAATAACATCAGTTAGTGAAGGCAATATTGGATCTAAGCACTCAAACAGCAGTGATGTAAATGGGTTTTGCTGTGAGGTTGGAAATGGGGTTATGTCATTATTGTAAATATGTAGCTGGCAAGATAGTGTGTCTTATAAAAAAAAATTAAAGGAAGAAAAATTACATAGGCTGTACAAAGTGTTAGCAAAGCCTCAGCAATTTATTCCTGTTGAAATAAAATTATTGGTAAAAGTAGTAGTATTTATTTAGTAAAAACAACATGTAATGCATACAAATTACAATGGATGACACAAAACATACAGTAAGTCAAGTAAAAACAGAAGCAGAGATAACATCTAAGACAATAAACACACAGTAATACATATAAACTCATCATACAAATGAGGTACATATTACACAAGTAAAAGGAGACATATAGGTTGCAGTCATGTTAAGTTCCAGAAGAAAACATTTGTGAGGTTTGCCTTTGGAAATGTTACAATATGATCAGGACAAATTAGCTGCGTTTATACATGAAGTTTTGCAACATCTACATACTTTGCTGTTTTTGTTTTGTAGCGAAGTTTATTAAAGTTACTCAATAAGTATTGTTATAATACAGATAGAGGAAAAAAAACTCCGGACAAAACAGATGTCACAAATCTATTATTTGCATGAAGAAACCTTTTGTTGTAGTTTATTTAAAAGGAAGCAAAGAAATAAAAATGCATGCAGTTACATGAAATCATTAATACAAATTTCTTTATAAGTTCAACTGGTTCAATTAAGTGAGACTTGACTGCAGTTTTAAATCTGTTTTCTGTTGGTACGTGTAATGCTGTTAGCATAATGTGGCAGGACATTCCAATCATTTATTACATTTTAATTAAGGATTGTAGAGGCAATACTATTTACTCTTTATACACGATGAAAAGTATTGCCTCTGGCAATCTAAGGAAATTACTATATTAATATGCTTGACCACAGTTGTTCACGTTGTTATGTACATAGTTTTTTTTTCCAAGTTGTTTGATTCGGTTTTCCACATACCATCTGAATAACTGAAAGAACAGATTAGTGATTTGGGTTCAAAATTTCTGATAAAAGAAATATTATTCTTAGTTCCGATAATTTTGGCAAGAGTAATCTGGCATTTAGAGTGATAAAATGTAAACCTTTCCTTTCAAAACGGTGAAATCTGTCATAGTCTACTGCAGTAGGTTTGAAAGAGTAAACAGCATATGAGTGCAGTAATTCAGAATTTTCATCAAAGTTGCAGAAATATAGAAAATAAAAATATAACATTAAAATCCCCAAAGAAAATGTCCTAAGTAAAGTAATATTTGATATATACTGTAGAGAATGAATTTGCTGTGTTAAGCTTAAAAACCAGGCAGGTATTGTTTGTGGGTTTCTGATGTGCACCCATAACCTAATTGCCCAACAAAACATAACAGTCATAAACACCTTAATATGGTATTGCTATATTAAACTGCCTGAAATATTTATTGTTTTTATGTTATAACATGTATATCCGTTATTTTATGGCACATAACATAATAAATGTTATTAGTAAATACACAATAATTAATAAAGTTATGTTTGGTATTTTTGGCCTTATATTTAGGAACACGGTAGTTCAACACAAGATATTTGCAAATGAGAAAACATTGAAAAAAAAAAAAAAAAAATTTATTATGTCAGAATTTTTCTCTCTGTATTATAACAATAACGTTTGAGTAAATTTAATAATACAGGAATACATTGTTTAAGCTCTGCATACACTTTATACAGCCTGTGATTTTTCTTCCTTTAATTTTTGTAAAAAAAAAAAAAAAATTATAAACATGTTTTGCCAGCTACATATTTACAATAAGGAGAATGACATTCACAGAACAAATCTGAAATTAGTCAACAAACATAACCTCTTTCCAACCCCACAGCAAAAACCATTTTTGAATAGATCTGATATTTTTAAAAGTCTTTTAAAATTCTCATTTCTGCGTTTGCTTCTGCTAAATTGGTATTATCTTGTACCCTTATGCAGTAAGGGTTATTGTGAAGCTTCAAAAGTAATTGAAAATGATATATAACTATTAAACATTGATCTATAAAGACCAAACTTTCAAAATGTACTAGAAATGTTAACCTTGAATGTTAGAGGAATCTTCGGAAATATGCGATCATTGGCAGCCTGTCATAGATACTTTATACTTAACCAATGTTGCCTTTTACTATTTTCTTGAACTTGAATGTTGGCATAATACGTGTAAGAGATGTCATTTTTCGAGTTCAGTTCCAAAATGGTATTTTGACAGACGTTGGTAACACGCAGTGGCGTACTAAGGGTAATGGCGCCCAGGAACGACGAAGATGTCCGCCCCCACCCCCTTCAGTACGCTACTTGTAACACAGAAACAGGAGTTTTCTCAAGAAACGCTATTGCCTTATTACTCCTAACTTGAAATTTACCCAGAATACACAAACTTGTACTTTTTGCACTCTCACTTAATACTTTTTCTAACGAAAATCCTTTAAATGATGTCAGTTGAGGCTGTAAACGATCATTTTTTTATACCCTTCCTCTAATTTTCTCACCTTATTTCTATCAACAAAGTATCACGGGCTTTCAAGTCAGCCATTTTACTGGCAACAACAAGAAAAACACCTTTCAGCTCTGAAGGTATTAATTACGACTGAATTAAATCTATAATTACAGGGGTTAAAGGTCACCGGCCATACTCCAACATTTTTCTTTTTATATCAGATTTGCATTACATGATTTAAGTAGTTACACTTGCACAAAAAGAACAAAAAAAAAATAAATAATTAAGTGTAAAGAAGAAATAATAATTTATTTACTCGAAATAGAAGTATACAATGCTGTTACTTCCCCTAACTTACGATTTCCCACCTATTGAGGATGCCAACCGGAAATGACGTATAGTTATCCCCACAAGACAAAGTACATGCTTCTTGTTGTCGAAAAATAAAACACTATAAACTATGGATAGGGAACATTTAGATGAAACTACAGAAAAATAATTTACTGTTCAGCCTTATATCGATATGCGTGCACGACGCACTAGATTGTGTCACTTTCATAACTGTTCCAGTGTTTCAATTTATTTTGAAAATTCCTGTTAATACAGGTAAAAAGAAATCAATGTTGGCTTCCCTATGTCGGCCGACAATATCAAAAAAAAAAAAAGAAAAAAGAAAT
>JAECUM010005374.1:0-19799 GCA_016617855.1 Megalonaias nervosa | reverse complement strand
TGTTTGTGTAGGTAATGTTGAATACCGTATTGGAATACTTTGATAGCAACTAATATACTTTAAGAATTCTTTTGGTGGAGCTAATCCATATGAATCAAAATAAATAATTCCACGTGGATCAATTGCATAAGCGACCCAATGCGTGCCTGGACCAGAATTTTCATCGAGATTAATAATACCTGTTTCAATATTATTTGGTTGTTTTGGTAATTGATCGCGCATGAAAACTCCTCTAAAAATTTTTATTTTTAATTTTTTAGCAGCATCTAGTAAATCAAAATTGGACATAGAAGATATCAGTAAACTGTCCCTGGTAATCTTAGGCCTTTTCCGTACCAGTGTGGGGTCCCTGGTAATCTTAGACCCCTTCCCTTTTTTTTGATTCCCTGTCCAGTTGCTTTCTTTAATGCCATTCCAGCAGCAGTTCCAACAGCACCTAATGCAGCTGCTTTTGCAACAGCTGGAGCTGCAGCGGCTATTAATGCTGGTATAGCAGCAAGAAGTGGAAATATACCACCCGTCTTAATTATATCTTTAATGGCACCCGCAGAAAGATTAAGTTTTATACCTTTATTTGATTTTTTTGCTTCATTGAAATGCCCGAGCTGACGTTCTGTAAGAGATAATTTATTTGAACCGCTCATCTGATCTTTCTTAGCAATATTTTTAATCCACAATTATTTTTTGATGCTGATTGTATCTTTTTAATCTGACCAGGAATCAGACTAACACTAACATTATTATACGACATTATAATATTTATAAATAATCTAATTACATGTTTTCTACTGGAGCATCAACGACTCTCATTCGTCCACCAGCACCTTCAAGTAACATCGATTTATCGCTGAGTATGACAGCAATTGCTCTGTAATTGGCAATAGCTCCAATATCTCTATTAACATGAGCTCGAAAATGTATATCGACTACAGATTGTCTGGTTAAATCTAAATGTTCGAGTGAAAAGTAATAAATTGGGTATAATGTTGTAAAATCCAATTGTGATATTTGTAAACCAGTATCAACATTTTGATCACGTCCCATGAACGTCATTAGACGGTGATATACACGTGCTACATGATTTTGATCGAAATTCAGTAAAATATCCTCGGATGGTTCTTGATGTCCATTTATTCTTAAGGAAACTTCGGAAACACCAAGATTATCAAATATCATAATACTACGTGTTTGATCATCCACCCGTGCAGCATCTTGAAATGCAATAAATATATGTCGTGGTGCAGAAACACCTTGTTGTGATGCTATTTGCCACGTAAATAAACCATTAATATTACTCTGGATAGCATCTGTGGTCATTGTTAACCACGATAATGCTGATTTACCACCTTGATTCATAAAAGAGAGTAGACGATCTTCTTCAGTTATTGATGGAGTCATCACCGGCATCCACAATGAAAGTTTTGTAAGAATTACTTTGCCAGGATCACCAGCGAGTCTCCATAATGCATCGTTGTCGGTTGCTTTTCGTACAAGTACAACTGTATGCTTAGATCCGAAAATGACTTTTCTGACATTTCTACAAAATCCAAATATATGTGATAGTGGAATCACACATGAAAATGCTCTTCTTCCACCACGCAACATTGCTCGACGTGATCTAAATCCCAAGTTGAAATCTGGATCTACATTAATAATCATACTTTGTACATCCGCATTGGCGTTTCTAGCAAAATTTCTTGGTTGTCCTATTTCATATTGTCGATACCCTGGAGAATCAGTTGTATCCTTTGCAAACATCATTGATGGACCAGCTGATCTTGAATAATCATCACTATATCTTGCAAGACCAAGTATTGTTGTTGCAACGTCGACGTCCTTCTGAATAGATTCAATATTTTTTCCGTCAATCATGTACGTTGCACTGTCAAATAATGCCATAATACCATTATTAACAAAACCGACATTAACATCGTCTCCATATGCTACTGGTGCTGCAGGATTAGCAATATTTAAAATTTCACCTTCGACTTCAATAAATGCTTCAGCGGGTAAGAAATATCTACTTGTATCCTGAACCTGTAGTTCAATTCGTCCACGCTGATCTGGAATTCGTGCGTCGTAAGAATAATACTGATAATCACGCACAGACTCATCTTTAAGTACTGGTGCGTCCATGTCAAATGCGGGATCAGATATACGTTTGAACATCTTTATTATATTTATTATCGTCTAAAACGAAGATTACTTCGGGAAGTGAGACCACTTCGGGAAGTGAAACCACTTCCTGCTATCAGACTAGCGGTTATATTTTTTTCTTTTTCTGATAAAGGCACATCAGCCAACTCTGCTAGTTTTTGATTAGCAACTTGATTTATTATTTTACTGACATTTGCAGGCATAACTTCTGTACTAGGTAATTTTACAGATTGAGGTCGGACCGCAGGTCTGCGTATTAATCGTGTTAATCTATCTTTAATCGCTGAAAATGCTTTACCAGCAACATTACCAACAGCACCAATACCTTTTTCACGAACAACATCAATAGCTTTCATTCCCAGTTGCTTTGCGATCGGTATTGCTTTTGGGGCTATCCTTCTAAATAGACCCTGAACAACATCACCTAGTCCATCTCCGTAGGTTGTCTTGTATACTGGTAATCTTGAATTTATTACCCTGACCATAGTTGGTCCACGTTGAGTACTATGTACTATCATTTTATTATAGTAATTGTATTTAATTACATATTCAGTCGCTGTAGTAGTCATCGGCAATTTCATTAATACGAGACTGATAAACATCAACGTCCATGATACCGCCTGTAAATAATCGTCTACAGATATCGGCCGCTTCATTAATTATTTCTAGGGAATTATTACCAGCTCGTTTTCCTCCAATGAGGATTTCTAATCGATCAACATCAGCAAGAACATTATTGGGACAAGTAATAAGACCACTTCCTAAACCACTTCCAATTACGTTGCCAGAAGAGGTGTCTGACGGCCAATATTCTTCTTCCTCCTCTTCCTTTTTGCTTGGTTTTTGTTGTTTTGGAGATTGTATTAATTGCTGTGATAGTGGTGGTAATATTTGTGGCAATTGTTGTTGGGGTGGTGGTGATACTTGTTGTGGTAGTGGTGGTAGCATTGGTGATCGTGGTAATTTAAATCGTGGTTGTTTTTGTGGTTTTGGAGATTGTGGCAATTGTTTAGATTTTTCTTTTATATAGTTATGTACAGCCTCATCAAATTCATTAAAATTTTTAATATCTTCATTAGATCTAATTTCTGGAATACCAGTATATATGCGATATACATCCTTAATCCAATTGGCAGAGTTCAGAGATTTAACATGTTCTGGTTTTACATATTTTTGTCTTTCATAATATCCAAATGCGGCAATATCAAGTAATTGGTCTTTGTCCTTGATAGCAGCAATACCTTCAGGTGTAAATTTATCTATTATCTTAATTCTGGTTTTTGGTTGTCGTGGTTGTGGTTGTGGTTGTGGTTGAGCCGCTTGAATACGACCAGCAATATCAGCAGGTAATGTTTCAAGAGCTCGTTGTGTTGCCTCAGTTGCTGTAACAATTTTCTTTGTTGGTTCGACAATCGGTTTAAATAATTGTTTTGTATCCTCTTCAAATTCGACTTGAGATTCTTGTCGTTCTTGTAATTGTTGCTTGAAAGCATCACGAACAGGTAAATATTTTTTAATTGCTTCTAGTCGCTCTCGTGCTAATCTAGCTGAATGAGGTTCTCCAATATTCATTATTAAATAATATTTATAATAGATATTTAATTGAATTTGAAATCACCAAAAATACTTAATAAAGTGCGATAACTCTGCTCCTCCTCTGCTAGAGAATTATTTCCCCTTTCTATGTATGTCTGTATGTATGCATGTTTGTCTGTATTTTAATTTATCAAAAATAATCAGTAGATCCTAGCGATTACCCTTCAATGGAGCCCCTCGATAGCCTGTGTGACTTTCATGGGGTCCTTACATTGTCGTCTCTCTTATGACGTATTATGCGGCACGCCCATGTTCTGTTTCTTTTGGCTAACACCCTTTCTGGATGTTTATTTGGGGGTTCTTCCATGGGGCAGAGAGCTCAAGGCATGCTACTGATTATTTTAGGGGGGTATTGCATAGACACACCTCCCGGCGAATTTCTAATCGACGAAAGTGAAATATTAGCAATTCAGAAGGCTGTCTAGGCATTGCGATTTCGATAAAACCCCTACGAAACCCCGGGGTAGAATCCAAAATGGAATCCGACCACGAGATACGTGGTGGTTTATCGAAATCTCAGGGGATGCCTCCCCCCCTACTTATTAAAAGATATGGGCGACCCGGGGACCCGAACCCATCTCGGCGAGATCTGGGGTCGAACCGCAAACATCAGTATTAAAGTTTCCAGCAACTTTAACATTGAGCTAACGAACTCGACTACGGATATACGTTTTAGAAATTATTATATGTGATTATTGTGCAATAGCATTTGATGTCTGATTTTACAAATAAATAAATATTTATAATTTGATTAAGATATTTTGCCATTATATATATGAACCGATTAAAATGTATTATATTTAAAATTAAAGCACGGAAATAAAATGCACACAAATACCTATCTCCGCGGAAGATATCCGCGGCGATAAACACAGCTATTGTTTGAACTACCACACATGTCCTTGAAAAATCGGTACGCATACCTATCTCAGTACATGTATGTATGACTCACTTCATGTATATACATGCAATAGTTGATCTGGATAAATTCATAGCAGCAGGAAGGGTGAATGACCACATGTGTGTGTAAGATAACAGCAGACAAGAAGGGAATATGATATGCGCGGTATGGCAGTCGAACCTTACACATTTGTCTTAATCATAATGCAAAATTTGCTCGAAAACCAAGTTGTAGGGTCCACCGCAGCAGGGGGGGTGGGGGTGGACAGACATTTGGTAATGAATATATTTGCATTATGATTAAGACAAATGATTTCGCGGTACGGCAGTCGAACATACCACTTGCCTCAATTATCACTAAAATTTGGCTTAATCATAAGAGTGGTCTGTTCACCCTCCCTGCTGCTTAAGACTGTTCAAGTACTGAAATTCCATCAATAAAACAATGTCTGTATCTTTTTTCACTTACAACTAGGATAAGCTCTCAAAAGATTCTTTTTCCTAAAACATAACTTACATTATTAACCAATCCTGGCCACCCAAACCCATATATACTGTATTTAATGTTCACCCATATCCAGGCTGGTTCCCATTTTTCCATACCATTAGTACCGTGTGTCCTATACCGCCGTTACGTGCAAAAAATCGTATATGCCAAATCACCTGAATAATACTGAATATTGAAAGATATTGGACTAAACATCGTTGCGTGCCCTTAAAACCAGGTAATATCAATTCTTATGACATTATGGACAACGTAATTTCTCCCTCGAACTGAGAAACCAGGTCATTTTAATTTGCATACGAATTGATCCGATGTTGATCTACGACAGCCGTTGGTCAAACGATTTCAGTCGAAAGCTGACGCACACGATTTGATACATCATCGTTGTAAACACAAGAAACCACCACAACTATGTCGGATGTCGGATACGGTAGTTTATTCTTGGGTGATAATATTCTATATTACATTGTTCCATATATAAACATATTGTATAGATAATGACGAAACAAGGTCGAGCAAAATGTTTATGACATGTGTTCAAACTTATTCCATTTTGAACTTCTGAGATCGGCTTAAAAAAGCAGCCTACAGACCCTCCTTCCCCCTCTAATCAGTTTTTTCGCCAGGTGCGAATGTTATTGTTATTACGTTAGTTACTTGCAGAATTTATGGAATGCATGACGTCACTATTGTTGGAGCACTCCCGAAAACTAACTGAATTACGAGCGATATCGGTGACTAAATTAATAGGTGGCTCTTAATTCTAAACTGAATATTTGAACAATCGATTAAACCTAATGGTGAAATTTATCAAAAACAGCGGCATTGGAACTTTAACGTTTAACATCTTTTTCTGGGCCTTGGATGTCTCAATGGATACGTGCCAGACTTGTGAGTGAAAGGATGCGGGTACCTATCCCATCATTGGATCAGCCGACAGCATGGTGTATCTTTGGGCAAGGCGCTTTACTTCAAGTGCTTCAGCACTCAGTGATTTCCTTGTATTGCTGTCCCGTGAAACGCCAAACCAAACAAAGACAACCCATATACATAGAGCCAACACTGCCTTGGTTGATGAACTTTCGCACTGATACAGAAATTCAGGACTCAAGTACCGTATGGGGATCCTTACATTGTCACAGTACCAGAACTACTAAAATCGTTTACTTGAATCCACGAATCCAGTCCTAACTGAAAACAACCCCCAAGAGCAAGAAAAAGAGTACATTCATCATAACCGATCATTGCCCATGTTAGTCATAAATGTAGCACTTCTGTCTCCCGTCAGTCAGAGAAATCATATGCACCTGCTTTATTCTAACCATTTGGTTTCTGATAGCGGATATGTACATATGTTTAATCGATATCATGACCCTCCATCATCCTTTATGATACAAAGTATTAATGTTTGTTATATAAGATCGATTAGCTTCATTGTTGGTGATTCAAACAAATTGGAGTACGAAGTCCCAGCTTCACACTACCGACAACATTCAGTGCCATCCTATGCCATTCCATATATATATATATATATATATATATATATATATATATATATATATATATATATATAGATAGATAGATAGATAGATAGATAGATAGATAGATAGACACTTGCACACTAACTCCAACGTGTTATAACGTTCCCTTTGTTTTTCTTGGTGTTTTTTGTAGTTGGTGGTTTGGGGGGTTATTTTTGTTTCTGGTTCGCTTGCGGGAAATGGAACTTGGTTTCTTTCGTGGGTTCTTTTTGGTAATATTGCTTTCTTTGCAACAAAAATACTAATATTAATAAAAGTGTAAAATAGTTTTAAAAAAGTACACTTGCACAATCTCACATACCAGAAGCTGACAATAGGATCAGCATTTTTCTCAAACTCATCAATTTTGGTTTTCACATTGGCTACATAATTTTTTCAGTGTTTTATATGACAAAATGAAATTTTTATAGTTGTTGATATTTATGGTTTTTGATGCACGAATATATCTGTACATAACATTTTTGGCAAATAAACTTAGAAAGTCAATAAGCGAATAAAATTTGCTTTTCCTATGAAAACGTTTGTGTGTATGTGTGTAATTGTGAAATTTATATTTTACGTTCGGATCTACTAAAGAAAATAATTTCCCAAAGTGTTAAGAAAGTGGACAGATAAATGATAAATGCTTACTGTATTATATCGTGTCTCATTTGTCTACATTTTGCGCATCATAACTTATCAACTTACAAGTACATTTAATCTCTTCTGGTCACCATTCGGCTAAAATCACATCATAGATAAGAGCTAACCTGGAAAACTTTCAATGTCGCATATAGGCTCAAGCATCGTGCTTCTCACAGACACGCTTAAGGATTTGAATATATAGTGCGACAATTATCCGGTGTGCTACGAACCTCTAAAGTGCAAAAGTTGAGTCTAAAGTGAGTATCCCGACTACATTATGGAAAAAAGATACAAATGAAAATGTGTAATTCTTATAAAGTTCATACATAGCATACACAATAACTTATAATTACTGTATGTGAACTTAAAAGACTGTGGCTGAAATTGTTGCATAATATGTGGACGTGTAAAGTCGTCCTGGTCTGATCAAAATTTTATTTTCACTAATGAGCTTTTTCACGTATTACCTAATATGGATACGCAACAAGACATTAAATATATAGTTCAATGACAAGAGAATATATACGCAGTGAAGATAGGCCATATTTGCTTTGACATCTTCAAAACCAGTATATAGAGGATATTATCTGTTCCTACGTTAATACAGGATATATTGCATCGTGCGGTACCAAAAAACCTAAGAAAGCGGTAAGATTGGGTTGATCTAATCTGTAACACTAAATTACATTTTTTGTCATTTTGTAAGCATCTTGACCCTATCTGAAAACAATGTCATTTTGTGCTCTATTCGACCCTATCCGATTGAGCAATGCATCGCAGCGGCCTTATCGTTGTCGTCAAGGAAGTAAAGGGATATAACTTCAGAGAGATGCCAACGGAGTCCGGTAAAATGTCGTTATCAAAGATTAGTTACCATGTCTGTAAAGTAAGGCAGTTTCTATTGATTTATTTCAGCTAACAAAGGATTCGCAACTTTTGTGGGCATACACAATCAAGCGTTGTATGGCATGATGGGGAATCTTATACTTTCACATGTGAAATAAAAGGATATATGTGAGAATATAAAACTGAAAAATTAAGAAAATTATTTCGCCAATAAATCTCTATATTTCACACATAAATATACCATAAACTTTGATAATTAACTAGTGAATGGATAAAAGCTTACATCAGAGACAGTAAATACTCGACATATTGAAATAAGCTCCAGCTCAATCTTTCTAATGTGACTATGTACACGTTTACAACCCTTTTGGATTTCCTTTACAGCTCATGTGTGTAAGTTACAGTTCAACACTTCTAATGGGAACATGTACACGTTTACAACCCTTTTGGATTTCCTTTACAGCTCATGTGTGTAAGTTACAGTTCAACACTTCTAATGGGAACATGTACACATAAACTCATTTTAGGGTTTCCTTTACAATTTATGCATTTCTTATGTTCATTACGGTAGCGGGAACAAGAAAGCCCTAATAGAAAATATCATGAAATGGGTTATATTTGAATCAAAGAAGTAGTAGTTGTAGTAAATATGGTACTGTCAATCAGGTTGGAGTATTGAAGAGTTGACATATAAGATATATTTCCTCACTGAATAGGGTCAATGTCTGCATTTGTGGGTTTCGAAGTTTCCAGATCCGACTAAAATAATAAATACAGTCCATTGCTTCTTAAATCTTTCGACAATATCTGAGATTCGTTTTACAAATCGGTCAGAAGAATACTCTTACTGTAAAACCAACAGTTGTCCTGTCTGCAGATAACAACAGTTATTTTTCTCAGTTTCCTAGTGCTCAACAATAGAGGAATTCGTTTCTCGTGTATGTGTATGACATATTTCCTTCATTACTCAATATCAGGTGTATTCAAGATGACCGATGTGTGGCTCGGGAAAAAGTCCCGTTTTTCAAAACTTAGAAATAACAATTTATAAATGAAGATCAGACTAACAGCGTATTAATTTCAGATGACCGCCATCAGAATGGTACTGTGTCTAGGGATGCTTGCGGTTTTCCCAGTTAATCATGGACAACATACTCATCGTAAGCAATATAATCTTGTCATTTTCTTACAACTGTGTCATTTTCTTACAACTGTGTCAGTTTTTCCTATAAATCTCATGCGTTGAATAAAGGGACATGTCACAATCTTTGTTGACTTTCTTGAACATTGATGTGTTGTCATACCAGTCATGTTGTCATACCAGTTGTCATACCAGTCATGTTGTCATACCAGTCATGTTGTCATACCATTTGTCATACCAATCATAATGTCATACTATTGATATTACCTGCAATATAATAAAGTAATGAGTCGCAAACGGAATAATGATCTGAAAAATGTAGGTGCGACATAGTTTTTTTTTTTTTTTAAACTAATAAGTTAACTGATTGATATTTACGAATCTATGAAAACAAACGTCTCGCGACTAAGTATGTGAGGGAAACGGAATTGGCAGTATAGTATATAAAGTGGAGACAATTTTTAACAAGATTTTGGAAAACACGCCTTTCTAAATTTGTCAATAAGTGTCCAAGTTTGCAAGTATGTCTGAAGATTATGTATTTTTTATTTTATATTTTAGGAAATAAATCTGGATTATTTAAAATAATTAATAATATTGTGGAAAAAATAAAATAAAACAATTACGTCTGTTTATATACTTTATATACTAATCTTGTTCATTTGCAATGCACGAGTATACAGCTCATCCAAGTTTTCCTGTGTGCGATCGTTTGCTAGCGTACTTGAGTAAGGCCTGGAAAAGATTTACAGCACGGGGAAAGATTGCGAATCCGAATACAATATCTATAGCTAAACATGTACAGTTGGAAGGGGCCTCTTGTTTTGCATGTTTTACTTTCTTAACGTACGAACTAGTTGATCTCTTCTCTTCAGACTCATGCGAGGACATCTACAAAAATAACATACAGAGCCAAAATGGAGTCTACACAATCTACAACCGTATTAACCAACCTTACCAGGTTTACTGTGAATTCCACAAAGCATATGGTTACACCTTTGTTGCGGCCAATACATCTGTAGCGGTCAATATGGACGACCTCCACACTAGTTCTGATCACGTGTGGGTACGATTTCTCCGTAACAACCACGCTCAAACTCAGACGAAAGTAGAACAACTCTCTACATTTAAGAGTAGATACCAACTATCACTCCAGTACTCCAAAAATGATGGGTATGCTACACCATTAAATGCAAACCTCGGACCGTATCTGTACCTTGGATTTCTTCCGGCGTCAGAAGCATCACACACGGGTGGGACTCAAGGTTACAGGTATCATTATATTTGTTAGCGTACCCAGCTTCAGTCGTCGTCTGGTAGAAGATGCAAGCAAGTTTAGCCCTCGTTATTCTTTACTCTTACAGAGAATCGTAAAGTTTGTTTCTCGTAAGTTTCAGACGATAGAAAATGTATTAAAAATAGTTTGACACTAAAATGTACTAATATTAGTTTGACACTGAAATGTACTAAAAATAGTTTGACTTTTCTTCATAAACGTCTACAGATATTAAAATGAATTAGATGATTTGAAGTCCAGTCTGTTTTAGTGTTCTACATTAAATTCCCTCTGTGCACGGAGTGAATAAGTAAGGACACAATCTAGCTAGACAAGTTCATATCTCAAAGTTATGAAAATTGCTACATAATTCCAAACCATAGCAGTAGGTTACAGAGGAAAGTTAATTTACTTGATTTGAAGAAACTCTTCCTTGATAACATACAATAAAAACAAGTGCATTTGATAATTTGTATGAATTAATTTCTCAAAGTCATACCGACGGACTATGGAAAGGCGTGTCACAGACATTGTTAATGTCAATGGGTCAAGTGTTATATTGGTCATACTATATACAGACTATCACGTATTTTCAGAAAATATGGAGGCATGTATAATTAATCGTTCAATGAAAAACGATTAGTATTTCAATTTGTGATAAGTCAGGGAGAACGAAAAATCTTTTGGGTCCATCAGTGTGTGAAAGTCTAACCAATTTAGACTTCAAATACGACTGAGTCTTAAAACGTTGTAGACAATGGGCTGTGGATTAATGCAAAGGCGGTGGAGGGGATCTATAATGAAAATAATTAGGGAAACAGCAATGATTTTGACAACTGGACCTCGTCCTGATCATGACCTTTACCGACTGAATCAAGAAAATGGGTCCTATTTTGATGAAGGTACACTCTATCCTTGTGCAGCTGAGCCAATCAACTATTGTGCGGCATACACATCTGCTGAGCTATAAAATGGAGAAGTTGTAGGGTTACAACGAATTTTTTTTTTCCGCATTAAATCGGAGAAAACAACGTACATGCTAAAGCCGATGTCATAAGATTATTTCTACTAATGACTTTGCACTGTAATTATTACAAGAAGAATGAGAAAGAAAATTAAAACATTAAGATCGTACTTTATGAAAGAAGAGATGTTTTATACTTTTGTTGTGTGATTCATTAAAGAGCCAACGGCGTAGATTACACATTCTCTAATTGTGACGGAAATCCGAACAGCTACCTTGCTTTCGTATTCAACCCGAACAACAGACCACACAATGACTACCACAAAATCTGCTGTAACACTCCACTTATGCATCAGATTGTAGACACGTCAACGCCGGCGACCTACAACATCCCGGAGTATTTCTACTCGTACTTTGAAATGCACATGGGAGGATGCGGTGGGTATGGTGTTCCAGAAGAATTTGTAAATGTTCGGGGAGCAGTTCTCGGGATGCGATTTGGTAATAAATCTCTCTCTCTCTCTCTCTCTCTCTCTCTCTCTCTCTCTCTGCACAACTGTATATTTTTCTTAGTCTTTGTGTCCAATATAAGTTATAACTGTTGCTCTGAGGATTATGGAAAGTTAACACTCACACTTGCGTTTAGATATATATGGAGTCTATGGGAATCTACCATTAGCGCTTGTGCACTCTTGAGTGAATGATAATATATACTTGAGTATTTAATACTATCGTTGGGTCACTATGCGGTCTATGGGAATGTAACATTAGCGGTTTGACAGTTATACGGAATTTAACATTAGCCTTTGGAACAATTTGTGGTATATGAGAACTAAATATTTGCTTTATGGCCACTTTGTTTATCTATGGGAATTTAAAAATACGCTTGGGTCAGTATAGTAGTTATCGGAATTTAACATTATATCTAAGACGGTATAGCGCCCAATGGAAATTTGATTACAATTTGGTCGGTATAGCACCTTGTGGAACCGTAACTTCGACAGTCACGATAGACATTACATTGAAAACGAACATGATGTATTAATATGGGTCACAACTAAATCTAAATGGAACACATTTATTCACAAATACAAACCTTATGAAGAACTAGGGACAACAAACTGCTATGTGTCTTGCTTAATTATTGGCATTGCATGTCTATAAGAAATGTTTATGTGCAGATGTATAATACCAATAACCGACAATTTTTACGTAATGAAAGACACACACTTTTACAGACAAAGGCAAAACACTTACAAACTAAGAGGTCTTGACCTATAATATTTTGCAATCGATTGACAAACACTCATATTTACCCACAAAGTTATTTACATTCCAAAGTTCGTAAATGAACACAAATGACTTTGAAATTAGGTGGTATGTGGTATGCGTAAAGGCAAAACACTTGCAAACTAAGAGGTCTTGACGTATAATATTTTACAATCGGTTGACAAACATTCATATTTACCCACAAAGTTATTTGCATTCCAAAGTTCGTAATTGAACACAAATGACTATGGAATAAGTTGGTATGTGGTATGCGTAAAGGCAAAACACTTACAAACTAAGAGGTCTTGACGTATAATATTTTACAATCGGTTGACAAACATTCATATTTACCCACAAAGTTATTTGCATTCCAAAGTTCGTAATTGAACACAAATGACTATGGAATAAGTTGGTATGTGGTATGCGTAAAGGCAAAACACTTACAAACAAAGAGGTCTTGACCTATAATATTTTACAAGCGGTTGACAAACATTCATATTTACCCACAAAGTTATTTACATTCCAAAGTTTGTAATTGCACACAAATGACTATGGAATAAAGTGAAATGTGGTATGCGTAAAGGCAAAACACTTACAAACTAAGAGGTCCTGACGTATAATATTTTACAAGCGGTTGACAAACATTCATATTTACCCACAAAGTTATTTACATTCCAGAGTTTGCAATTGCACACAAATGACTATGGAATAATGTGGTGTGTGGTATGAGTAAAGTGTTATGTATATGTAATTTAATTACTTGTTTGTTAGTTTTAAAAAAATTTTATTTTTATTTTATTCCATTCAATGTTTTGTAATGATAATTTTGTCTACTGAATTTGATTTTTAGAAATCCAATTCAGTTCTGTTTGACCTGATAAACAACCAGTAGTTGAAACATTGTATCTAATTGCTGACCTTGATTCAGAAATCAGTAAGGCTTTTAGTAAACAACTTTTTAAAATTTTGTATTCATTCTATGAGTAAGATTCATTTAGTGGAATCATGGCCATACCTTGAGTACGTGACAAATAACATTTGTTTATTGTTACAAGCTTTTGGTTTTCCCAGTGGGATGACATTTTGACTCCCATCCAGGAATCTGTTTCGCGTTTTAGTTGGGCTTATAAATCATCTTATCATAGTGGTTTGCCATTTGTGCTTTAAACCTTGGAAGCTCAAAGGTGTTTTGTTGTGACCAGTTTGAGTTAAAAGTTCCTGTTTTGGAATTATTGATTCTTTCCCTGGAAAATACTAGTCCTCATCAAAATTCTTGGACAAAGACATTTATTGAAATTATTCAGAATTCAAAAACTGAAATATTATTTTCTGAGATTCAACAAGGAACTGTCGACACGGCAACACTTTGAAAGTTATCGAAGACGTCATCGCCTTCCCTCTTGGAATTTCATCGGATTCGAGCTGTGATTCATTTAGGTCTTTTTATTGATAGGACTTATATTTTTTAATTCTTGGATTTTTTTGGATTTGATTCGTAAACCGTAAGCCCTTTTTCCTAGGGAAATAAATTACTCTGTTAAATATTACAATGCTTGTTTTCTTCACTCTTTTATTGTTACTTTTGTACGAGCCTAGACACGTAAGAAAAGGCAAAACACTTACAAACTAAGAAGTCCTGACGTATAATATTTACAATCGGTTGACAAATATTCATATTTACCCACAAAGTTATTTACATTCCAAAGTTCGTAATTGCACACAAATGACTATGGAATAAGTTGGTATGTGGTACGCGTAAAAGCAAACACTCATTCTTACACCTCAACAAACAGTTCATACAAATACGTACTCGTTATTATAAGCATATAAGTTGCAGCGAAAGGTGTCAAAGTGCTCTCTCTCTCTCTCTCTCTCTGTCTCTCTCTCCTCCTCCTCCTGTGTCCCCCTAAATATGACCCCATGGACTTTTCATCAGAAAATTATTGAAAAATACGCTTACGAATTGTCCTTAGTAGGTGTTCATCCGTTTCTCTGTTGGCGATATGTATGATCAAAGTCGCAAAAGGTAATAATGGTTGTGTTAGTCAATTAGTACCTGTTTTCAAGCAACCTATCCGGGAATTAAAACATATTTCAAGCATTTTCCGGCACTTAATGTAACGTATTTTCTAGGTTATATTCACCACAAGTTGATGAAGATTTATTTTGAGTTTGATTTTTGAAATACCAAATTGGTCCAAATAGACAATTTCCTTTAATCACTGATTACGAATTAAAAGTAAGTAAAACAAAAACAAACTGTGCTAATTATAACAAATGCAGATGTATAATTAATGTATAAAGAAGTTAAATTTGAGCAAGATTCTGAACGGATAATGTCATGGTGCAGCTCATTTTGAGTTAATCGGATATTTAAATTTGCATGACTTACATAAGCACATGATGCGACATTTTGTATTAATCATAATACAAGCAGGTATATAATGCATGTGAACTAAAGTTAATCGTGAGCAAGAATCGAAAACGGAAACTTTCAGTGTGTAGCCCATGTTAACTTTACCCGATATTAAAACATATTAATGTTTGCATGACCTGCTTAGGCACATGATACGACAATTATTGCAGTAATGTAAATAATGTAATAATGAAAATAATAGTGTCCGGTGAATATATAGTAGTATGTTGCAGACGACAAAGTTAAAGTGGCAAACCTGTTGAGGCAAATAAGATTTTTTCATTTTTGTAGCACTTAAATGTTTAAATGCAGAATAGACCAGCATAGTATGCCGCTCTCGTCTGTTTGTAAGGCCCCGTGTCGGATTGTAAGCATCTGTGCTTGTTCTTCATTACACCAAATTTACCCCTTACACACTGGTTTGTAACTGTGGGTGTTGGTTTGTAAGTATGATTGGTTTGTATGTCTGATGGTCTCTGCAATCAGGTTTGTTTAACTGTCTTTCATTGTGCTCCAGTTCCATAAAAAATTCCTTGTGGTTTCAAAGTGATTCATTGTAATGCTGTATTCCACGGGTAATATCCCAAATGTATTAATACATTGCCTTAATGTGGTATACCATCCATATTGTGATGACCAATTCCAGCAGCGATCCGATCGGCTGTGGTAAATTTCTGTACCCGTCATAGTGACCTAAATTTCCAAAATTCCATAGCGCCCCATACAATATTAAATTCCAATACACCATCATTGTGAGATCCCAATGTCAATTTTAAATTCTAATAGATCTCCGTGGTGGCACAAACGCTATTGTTAAATTCACAAAGACTTCATACTAACCGAAAAGCCAATTTTGGTTTCTAAAAGACCATACTGTGGTCTAAGTACTAATGTTAAGTTCAAAAAGATCCCATAGTAGACCAAACACTAAAGTAAAATTCAGTTAACCACATGGTCATTCAAGCATTGATAATAAATTAACATTGACCATGTTGTGACTCAAGCACTAATATTAAATTCCCATTCATACCATAATGACCCATGTATCTACTTCAATTTGTTTCTATCCCAGTAGAGTCAGTCAGGCGGCGATAAACATTTACAGACTATTGTCTTACAGGATACGGAAAAATGAGAGAGATGGTGTGTTTCCTGTGTTTCATTCAATGCGCGCATACAAATACATTCGTCATTAATTATTCATCGCAGAAACTCTTGCATAGATTTAAACCAATGATTTTGTTTGCGGGAATTTTTGGGAGTGGATCGGAGATCGTTTTTCATCCGAGGATTCCAATTGGGATGCTCGTTTGAAATTGAATAATCTTAATTATATATGTCATCATTTTGATTTGTGTATGCATTCCTTCTGTCCTTCCAGACGTTGCGTGTGAGGATCCGGCTCCCGTTTCCAATACCACACATACTGGGGGTGGAACCACAATTGGTAGCGTCATCCATTACACCTGCAATTCTGGAACACTCCTGTCTGGAAATCTGGAGCGTAGATGTGTTGAAACTGGACAGTACACTGGACTTCCACCAGTTTGTGGAAGTTTAGGTTAGAATCTTATTGAGTTCAAACTGTAATACTAATCCTGCATAAACCACATTTAGGTCATTTCACTGTGTGATTATTCTACGAACGATTATTTTGTTTTTTAGAAAAACGAGCGCTAAAAGACGACGAAATAAAGCAAAATAAAGAATGTCTCAAATTTATATGAAACAAACCATATTAACCAATAACGAAGACATCTCAACGATCAAGTAAACAGTCACTGTGCATGTGTATGATGTACAGGTCTATATACATTTTACAACCTGACGAAAAATCGAGTTATATATATCTTGAATTTTTTGCTTCTTGCCAATGAAAGCTCATAGGAATGGGATGACAATAGAAGTAACCCGGATTTGCTTACGTTTAAAGATCACTATCTGACCTCTGCCAGGTTATGTCCGCTCCTTAAATCAGTATTATGAAGTTGAGGATGACAAAGAAATTCTGACTGATTTTAACTTTGCGAACACGATTAAAATGTTCTGAAGAGAGTGCTGCTATCAATGTCAAAAACATCCATGTAAAAGCTGATTGTACCATTATTGTGAACCGCCTGACACATTATTGTGAACCGCCTGACACATTATTGTGAACCGCCTGACATAGAAAATCATTTGTCAACTTCAATGTTTGACAATATATCTTTAAGTTCATTCCCAAAATGATAATTGTATCACATTTCTCATATACTCACCAATGTTTGTGCGTTGGTTCTTAGACTGCTATTCAAGTACTACGGAAAGTGTACAGTATAGATAAAACACATTCCTGTAATTTATTTCTGAGGATTAAGTATTAATAAATACTGAATATAACGTTGATATAGAAACGAAAGGAAATATAAATAATAAACAGTAATGACACACAAAAATACCACCCATTATTACTTCGTCATCCGTATAATGGTATTCATTTACACTCACAATGACTAACAGCTTTACTCAATCTGCCACAAATTATATTGAAGGGTGGGGGTGGATGATAAAGTAAATCAAAATCTTGCAGCATTTTAAACTTAGTTGTGGCTCTGGAAGGCTTCTTTGTAATGGGTTATGGACCGTTTAAACGTTAGATCAATCAACCATTACGTTAATAAATCCCAAGTTTGAGCCAGAGACTTTGAATAGTAAAGCTTAGTTTTATCTCTGCACCACTGGACTCTGAATTTCTTTAGTTAGGTCTATAAACGTAACTACTCTGCTGATCTAATAATTTACTGGCCAGTCGTGTATCAGTTTATTCGAATGACGTGCTTAACACTATGTAAAAGGAGTCATCTCCGAATGTTCATCTCTTTACAGACCCGTGTGCCAGTAACCCTTGTGCAAATGGCGGATCTTGTTACGGATTGGAGAACACATATGTTTGTGAATGTAGCAGCAATTTCCAGGGTGTTCGTTGTGAAATTGGTAAGATATTAGTACCTTTCACCCATGGTGGAGCGGAAGCAGAAGTTGGGGGGAGGGGGCATGTTTTTATGATCAGAAATATCGTAAGGCTTATATCACTCTAAGACTGAGCTGAATCCTATCAATTACTTCGTTGTTATGAAACACAACCAAGTAAGCAACAAACTTAAGCAAAAATCAATAACAGGCAAAATTGTTTTCTGATCATAGCTCCAAAACACACCTCTATTTTCAGTAGAAACTGGAATACCAGTAGCCTAACTTACAAGAAAAATGGTTCAGAAAATCGAAGATTTTAATACCGATTTTCGTTGTTTAAATAAAAAAATTAATTGGCTTTCTACTGACGTTAGAGGTTACTAATTACTTACTCTTCATCAAAGTCAGCTCTCATAGCAAGGAATGGTTTTGGCGAAAATAAAAGTATAGCACACCAGAAAGAAGTATGTAATATTCCTTTTTTTAAATAAATGTTACTATTGTTAACAGTATTGGAAAAGAGACCGGTGATCTTGTTTGTTTAATACATCACGGTTATTTTGTTGCACGACAATATCACCATAATTAATTAGGTGCAGCACAAAAGCTTTAAAGTGCAAATAAACTCAAACTTTCTGTAATTCGACACTAAATAATACATAAATAAATAAGCGAACACCGAGATAATTATTAAAGCAAAGTTTAGTCTGAACCTTAAGGAAATCATTTACTATAAAGCTCTGTACTCAAACAGAAAAGGAATCGTTCACGTGCATGCATGTCCTTAAAGACAAAATTACATCAGTATTTTGAATGTATTACTATGAGAAAAGGCAAGAAACAGTGATAAAATATTATGTGTAATATCACATACCGGCATATATTTAAGGAAACCAGCATTGTTATGCCAACTACAAATCCTGCGCACAGAACAACTGGATAAAATTCACAAGAATCACACCTCCAATTAAGAAAATATTCTCTTCGGATTCATAGACAACTCTAAGAATTCATACAAAACTCTAAGGATTCATACAAAACTCTAAGGATTCACACAAAACTCTAAGGATTCACACACAACTCTAAGGATTCATAGACAACACTTAGAGCATTCCGTATTCTGCCAACTATATTTTTGTTCAAAGCATTATATTCAAACATGCAAATATATTGCATACCTATCAGCTTTTAAAGATGGTTATAACTTGTAAGGAATTTATATTGCTATGAGTTAGAAGTGGTTATAACTGCTATGGAATTTATGTTGCAGTCATGAAAAAGTGGTAATAACTGCTAAGGACTTTGGGTTCCTATCAGTAAGGAGTGGTTATAACTGTTGCTGAATTTATATTGCCATCAGTTATCAGTATTTATGACTGCTAAGGAGTTTGTATTGCCATTGGTTAGCAGTAGTTATAACTGTTCTAGCCGTAGTTATAACTGTTATGCAATTCATGCTGTTATCATTTAGAAAAAGCGAAAGGCTCTACACAAGGGGCATCAAGTAGTTGCAGTACATGTACTAATGGAACCGTCTACCGCATTTATATATATATATATATATATATATATATATATATATATATATATATATATATATATATATATATAT
>JAECUM010005373.1:0-51789 GCA_016617855.1 Megalonaias nervosa | reverse complement strand
GCTAATGCTAGATAGCTCTCTCAGCCTTGATCATAAGTGATGCTATTGTTACTAATGAGGTTTTATATATATATATATATATATATATATATATATATATATATATATATATATAAAAGTTCTACAACTTTTCTTTTTCATTCAGCCAATCCATGACTGTGCTGAGCAGAGAACAACTTGTTGGTCTATGTATAATAGTGTTGAGAAGATTTTATGTTCTTATGTAGTCTATTTGAAGGAGCTAAATTATAATGTTTTAAAATAAATACCAGTGATCCATAACATTAAGAAATAAATATGTAAAATGTGCATTTATATGAAATTATAAATTGGAAAGTATGTCATTATTACATGTGTAATCTAACATAAGCATTCAGATAAACATGTATAAATATGAAAGTCAAATGAGCAATATTTCTTCTACTTAGCAATTGTCAAGCGATCTCAAATACCTACATGGCTCCCACAGTCATGGAAATCCTGGTAAAGTTTGTAAATTACAAAAAGGCATTTCAAGGCCTTGAAAAGTTTTGAAATTTTCAGAAGTCTTTCAAAGTTTTGGAAAAGTCATGGAATTTGGTTATTTTGTATTATCCTGTCACACTGTCATTTGCCGATGCAAAAGTTTTATTAACTGACCTAACCTTGATAATGGACTTGTTAGAGTAGGTTCCCATGAAACTTCATAGCTGGACTACATCTGGGGATATTACCACCATAGGTGGTTTTTCCCTTGCAGCAACTGAACCCCAGGATGCTTCTGGATAATTGACCCCTCATTGGATAGGTCTTTCAAGCCTGCATTCAATGTCAATAAAACAGCCTGGAGTGCTTGTCTCAGCCTTTGAAGCTAGCAGGAATGAGAAACTTTCTAGCAGACCTAGCTTGCTCAAGAGATTCTGATGGCAGTGGTAGGTAGCTGGCCTGAGAGATTCTGCCTGCAGTGGTAGCTTGATTGCAAAATGATTGAACATTAAAGAGAAAGTTGGAGGTATCAACTGCAGTCACCCGTTTTTTAAATTTCCAGGAAGAATCTGCCAGCAGTGGTAGGTAGCTAACCTAAGAGGTTTTCCTGGCAGTGATATCAAATAGTGACTATTACTACCAGCAAGAAGAAATCTGCTCAATCACAGTGAAGAATGAATTTATTTTTAAGACTGTGTATTGTGTAAATAATGTTGTGTAAGTAGGATTAATTTTGCATTTGCCTTGAATGACCTTTGGTCTGTCCACATCCTGCTCTTTGGACATTGACCTGTGAGAACATTTTTTCTTGAATTATTTAATTTCTTGAACTTTTCTGCCTACACCATGTACCTTTGAATAACTTGCCTGCCTACAAGACCTTTGGATATTACCCCACCCCCCAACAATCAAGACCAAAGTAAGATGTTTTTCCTTTGCATTCCTCTTTCAAACATTTTTTTAAAGATGAAAATCCATTTAAAAGCAGCAGCTTAACAAGCATACCATTGTAGTACTATTTGTTAAGTAAAATGACTTAAAATATGACTAGAAATTTTTTGTTTTTATGTTAGATTTACGTGTTTGGTAAATGTTAGGGATCATAGATTATGTATTACGTACTCTTGAAATTGGTAAAAAGGTCTTGGAAATGTTTTGGAAAAGTCATGGAATTTCATTTTTTTTTTTAATTCATTGTTTAATTTATGAATTCTATTTATTTACAGGCCAACATAAGGGAACCAGTACCTCCACCACTTGCACAGATGGATCAAGTTACAAAGGACCAACATTTTGAAACCACCTATGGTAAAAGCCATGACACAAAGTATCCAACTACAGTCTATTCAAATCCAATTTTCAAGAAAGCTCCAGGACATTGGAAAGTAGATTATGTGAAGGATCTAGCAGAGAAGGTAAAAGGATTCCATAATTATGCACTTCACATTTTAGGCTCCATTAACCCAATGGCAATGTAATAGTTTCTTGTTGATTCAGACATCAGAGCCACATGCGTTAAGTGAATGACGTGTGAGAACCCAAGCTGAATATGTGGTCTTGCTTTATGTTTTTTTTCCCTATACATGCATATGACATATATAGAGTTTTAAGAATCATGCTGTGTAATACAAGGGATCACTCAGATTTTCATTTTGAGAGAGGATTCAGAATTGTGGTGCAGGAACTTAATTTGTGTCTAGATTCAAACTTTTTGTTCACATCAGAACTCATAATAGCTGTTATATTAATACTGACTGTATTCTGACTGTAATATCTGTATTGAGAATCTGAAAGTTGCAGGAGACTGTTTCCCAATACATATGCTCAGTCATGGTAATTTTTGGCTCACACTGTTATTGTTTGCAGCTCCAATTTTTTTATAGCTTCATAGAGGGAGCTTACCCTTGAATATATATGGATTTATTCAATATAGGAAGTACTAGTAAATAAATGATATATCACGATATACTCACCTTGTAAAGGGAACCATCAGAAAGATACTCTGTCTCATATACACTGCTGATGACTAACAAGAACTGTCATAGATTTTAATGCGATACCTTTTTACTTTAGGTTTCATCAATATTGTAATGCATTTATACAAAAACTTAATATGCAAGTTGTAAAACTGCTTTGAACCTTTTCCTTAACACTTATCCCTATATATATATATATATATATATATATATATTCCTGCTGAATTTCAGCTTGACAAAGGTGGCTGGAGAAGACCACTTACAACAGGAAATCAAATGAGTGAGACTAGAGAACAATACTCAGCCCCACCTGGTATACGACAGAAGTATCACTTTGATGATGCAGCTGGTCTTGGTTTGCCTCAACCATTCAATCTGAAAGATCACCATGTTGAGGGCCCATCAAAGGTATTTAAATCTCAGCTTAACAGCATCTCCAAACCATAAAATAACCTACCAGTTATTAACACTGCTCTTGCAAAAGATATCCATGCAAATAATGGAAACTAATTAAAAAAAAACATTAAGCAGAACGTATCATGCATGTGATGTTGATAGACAGTAATTTGTATTTCCACATAAAATTTATCATAAAAACAGAGAGATGCACTTCTTTCAGAAAATAAAATTTTTCTTGCTTGTTATACAGTATTTATGCAGTGATAGACCTAGATGATAGATGCTTGATTATAGACCCAACCCCACTTCTGTAAAACTCTGACAAGATTCCTTTGTCTGATCATGAACCCAACTTTGCTTTTAGAAATACAAGAGTCCCATGAAGGGACTGATGGTCTACTATCTGAAAAGAATTTCCAGAAATTTAAGATAAGACCATTTCTACATTTTTATTTGCCGAGTGCTGAAACCATCTCTGATATTCTTGAGTGATGAGATTTTCAGTTCAGAAGGAGTAGAGAAGAGAACATGGTTTTTAAGATGGCTGTCATAGCAGCAATATCTTCATTTAGGACAACACATTAGGTTCTTTTGTGAAAACCCCATGTTGTTATGATATAACCTATTCAGAAGTAGTGACATGAAGATTTTGAAGATGTCCCCTTTATGATCCACCAAATATCATAACAAGTCTACTGGTGAAAACCCAATAATTTTATGACTTTCTGTTTAGGAGTAGCAATAACAATTTTCAAGATGTCTGGCACCATCTTGATTTAAAACCAACTTTGCATTATATGCAATCTTCTAGTGGAAACCCTATGTTGATATGACCATCCATTCAGGAAGAGTAGCAGTAACGAGATTTTCAAGATCACTGGCCATATCAGATATCTTATCAGCACTGTTTTCATTTAGGACCAACTCGACCATGGAATGAATGTGTCTGTATAGTTTCATGGCAATCCTCTAGGTATTTTAGGAGGAATAGCAATAAAAATTTGTGCTAATGGATGGACAGATGTCTGACAAAGGCCATCCCAAAAGCTCTTCTGGTCTGTGACAAATTGAGCTAAGAAGTGTCACCAAAGGGATTGATGCTTTGCTGGCTGAAGAGAATTTCCAGTGGTGGCCATACTGGAGATCAGATCTGCATCTTTTCCATTTAGGGCCAACTTGATATCATAAGGAGTCTTTTAGTGAAAATGTTGTGTCTGCATTAAGATCCATTCAGGAAGAGTAGTGATAAAAACAAGATTTTCAAGATGGCCATATTGGTTGTAATATCAGCACCATTTTTATTTAGGATTGACTAATATCATAATAAGTAATTTGGTGATAATTCCATGTCATTATGACCTTCCATTCTAGAGCAGTAACAATAAGATTTACAAAATGGCCATCACTGTGGCCATATTGGACGTCAGATTGGTGTAATTTCATTTAGGGTCAACTGGACATGATAAGAAGTCTTCTGGTAAATATTCCATTTCAATATGACTTCTCTTTCAGGAGGAATAATGACAAGATTTTCAAGATAGCTGCTTTGTGGCTGTATTGGATTCAGATCAGCACCATTTTCATTTAAGACCAACTAGAGTTCATTTGAAGACTTTCTGTTCTGTTGGAGTAGCAGTGACAAGATTTTTAAGAGGGCCACTGTGGTGTTATTTAGAGGTCAGATTGGCACCTTGTTCATTTAGGATCAATCAGACATCATAAGAAGTCTTTCAGAGAAAAACCCATGTTGACAGGACCCTCTGTTTAGGAGAATTAGCAACAACATTTTTCAGTGGCTATATTGGATACCTTAGCAGCACCATTTTCATTTGGAACCAACTAGACCTTGGGATTAGTGTTATGTGCCAAGTTACATGGCAATTCTCCATACTGTTTGTTAGGAGTAGTGATAGCAAATTTGTGCTAACAAATAATAGACAATGGATGGTCAACAAGCCGACCATAAGCTCTAACTTCTGGTATGACTGAAGAGCTAAAATATCTTGGGCTGCCCCTGACCCATCATGGGAGAAATACTGCATTATTGTACTCTGTTGAGATTAGGAAACTATTTTTAATCTGTTCTGATTGCACAAATTATTTCTATATGTCTGGTCATTAAGTGAAATGAACTTCATACGGCTTATTAAATTTTTCTTTATACACAAAGATTACATAATATTTTTTAAGTGATATATCAATTCCACATGGCCTACACTGTATGTTATCAAAGCACTGATACCACTTAATTGACAAACATTTACTATTTATGTGACATAATTGTCTTTGTTGATTTCAGTGTAATCACAAATTATCTTTATATATTTTCAGTATGGACAGGGCACAACAGAAAATCCCAAACTCAAAGGAGAACCATTTTATGTCAGAGACAAGGGAATATTACGGCACCTAGACCCCTATCTTTCAACAACACACAAAGATCATCGATCTTTCCATCCAGATGAGCAAAAGAAGTACCCCAAGAAAGACATCGCCACCTACTGGGAATGTGAGGAATATCCAAAAGCATGGGGTTTTGGCTTGAAACACAAGTAATTAATTATTAATTTAATTATACCCTGAATTTTTAATAATTTTATGTCAATTATACAAGTTCATACAACTTATAATAATGTTACTTGGGCTCCGACATGGAAAAACTTGGATAACACTTAAAAGTAGAAGGTGTGATTTATAGTATTTAAATCATTTCCAGAACTTATAGGGACATAAAAATTATGTAAATTCTTTTGTTAATATTCCAATGATATTAATAATAAGATTTAGTATGGTTTTTATTACCAATATATACTTAAGTTTTAAATATAGACCATTACTGGTGATATACTTTTCATATTGGTTTAATTCCTGTATTTTCACAAGTGAAAAATTTTACCTTATATTCTCACACATGAAAATACAAGATTTCTCATCATGCTGATGTGCAACACTTGTGTGTGCCTTTAGAAGTCATACTTGCAGGGAGAAAAGAGAATTCTGTGAACAATAATAAAAAGAAACTGCATTGTATATTAGGCATGAAAATTATTTGTTGCCAGAGATTCACCACCACTTGCTTCTTTACAAAGCCATATCTCTTTAACAACCTTGACAATCTCACCTCTGTCTGTGTGGGTTTGAGTCTCGAGTTCGGTCAATGCGGGTACGTGAGAATGCTTGCCAGTAGCTTCTTTTGGGTTGGTGGTTCTTTCTGGGGTTTTCCAGGGTTCTTCCTCCACCATCTATACTGGCCACCATGTATAGCCTATCTTGTGCTGAAAAATGGCATTAAACCCTACAACAACAACAATGACAACAATATAAAAAATCTGGTGTGCTGCATCGCTCAACTGGACTTGCTTTTGTAGTCAGAAATGGTAAAATTGTTTGCAAAATTTAAAAAATGTAATTTATTTCAACATATTAGGTGATCTCAGATGTACTGTTCTCTCAGATTGATGCTATTTTGTATGATCAGTAAGTAAATGCAATTAAAATACAGGTGAACTTATGAAGGGGTTGGCATTTTAAAGAGTAACATTTGGTGTTTAAGAAAATAAAATATTTCTTTTCCTTCATAGTTAACTGATATATTTTATGTTGTGGTACAAAATATATTTTGTCTTGTGGCTGCACCACTCTTTAAAACATTTTTGTACCACACACTGAAATATATCCAGTATTAACTTGCCATGAAATGTATCAAGCAAAGAAGTATCACTGATATTTTTGTTAAAGTGTAATTTTGTATAAAAAAATACAGTCTGCAAGTGTTTGTTAAATTGTAGATATAATAATAAGAATTTCAGGAATTAAGTTCTTAAGTATTGAGAAATATGTGCTGAATTTTATTATTTAATTTCTTAAATGAGATAAAAACTAAAAATTCATACAGTTACCTCATCACTGTATTCACTTATATGTCATGTCAAACTTCAAAGACCCAGATCTGCTGATACATATTTGGATTGATGCAGTTTGTTAGAAGTAATCAGTAGAACAATATAGACCCTGATCTGCTGGCACAGTATGTGATGGCAGGTTAGGGTCTGTATTTCTTTGCAGTTAGACTAATAAAGCAAGTACATGTGATATATATTTTCCTGTTTATTCAGTATACTGGCATCTATGTTATGTCATTTAATTTTTTCATTCTCTATTCTCGAGATAAGAAGACAATTTTAAAAATTTATTTACGACTACTTTAGTTGCTTGGATAATGCCAGCATTATTATGGAATAAATATATCCCAAAAAGTTAAGTAAATATTTTTCTTTACAGCCCTCTTCCGAAAGATACAGTCCCACGGGAGCCATTACCAATGAGGGATCCAACTTTCTTTACAACAAGAACAAAAATTCCACGTCCACCTAAAGCTTTGGTCCCTGTACCTCATTCTGGTCTTAAGAGCCTCAAACAAGACTCGTACACATGGCCATCTGATGTGAAGAGAAAGGAGGCCATGTTTTGTCCAGTAGATACTCCATATACTCTACCCAGTAAGTACATGCATACAGCCTCTTCTATAAAAGTCAACAGCATATAAAACGAGTTTAAGAATTTATAAGATTTACATAATACCTGATAGTAGTTTAGAGACTTTGGTTGTTTTGTTGTTGAACAGGGTGAAATTAAGACAACTGAAAGTATTAATCCCTGGAGAAAAGTGATTTTTTCATGCACAGGACAGAACCAGTAGATTTCAAAATTCAGATTTTTTATCAACATAACATTTATGTTAAAATAATCAAAATACTTAAGCGTTTCTGCCAAACTAATTTGTTGGTTGGTCTCTCTTTTTTTTATCTCACTTCTGTCATAGGTTAGCCAATCTGTAATCAGAGACTCAAAATCCAACACAACTTTTGATCCTTTTACTAATTATGAAACCTCAAAAAATATCCCACCTTCAGCTTTAAACTTTTCAGATTACAACAATAAAGTAATTAATTTAGTGTTTTGTAACATGTTGGCAATTGTTTAACAATTCTTAATCAGTCCAGCCAACATGCATCATTGCACCAGTCACAGATGGCATCTGTAATGAGTGGACTGAATGCATGAAAATACAGTTTTTTCACTTTTTTAAGAGACATTTTTTCATTATTTTTTGAAAGGTTGATTTCAACTATAGAACGATATGTCTGGTTGAGTGCCTTTAAAATGAGATTTTTATCATCCATTGGCAGAATGGTGTCTATGCCTCTTGGATTTGAAAAGAATGTTCTGCTACTAATTGGCATAACTACCTAAATTGGATTATTTTCTTCCTGAAAAGTTCAATATTCTAAAGATTTGAAATTGTAGCAATATGTTGCTAAAAGTGACCAGCGAAAAACTTGTCTGACCTACAAATTTATGCCTGTAAAAATTTGATTAGGTAAATGGTGACACCTACCTAGTTGATTTGGAAAGGGGTTCATTGGAATATTTGCTATGCAATACTGTATTTGACTGATATATGCCTTGCCCAGCAGAAAGGTCAGTTCTCTGCATTGGTCAAAGTCTGATAACACCTTTCAACCTTCCAGACAGTGTTAAGGGGTTTCTGAGATTTAAAAAAAGTGTTTTCTTTTGTTATTGAAGCATTTTATACATTTCCAGACACCCCAAAATAGGGCAGTATACCGGTACTTAGCACTGTTATATATCACACACACACACACACACCTGTGCATAATCACAACCACAAAAACTTAGAATAAAACAATAGAGTTTCTGTCCTCAAAATACACTGGAATATAGTATTGTCAATGTTGACTGTGCCACAGTCATTAGTTCATTGGAGTGTCTGAAGATGACACAGGTCTCTTTAGTGTTCAACTTTGTACTCATTAGAGATTGGATGGTACCATTTAAACTTCCTCAAAAATCTTGTCAAATTTTTCTGCACAATCAACATCGTCTTCTGCATATTGCCCAATGTAGGGTGATGTTGTATGTTGCTTAAGAAAACAGGTCTGGCACAATCAGCAGGGAAAGAGGATTCTGTGGAACTTGTCACGTAAATTACTCCAGAATGACTCATGTCTATATGGTGTTTGTGGTATGTGAATAGTATAAAATGAGCCCCTTGCTACTGAACTTCACAAAGTCCAACTCCACCAAGTAGGAGTTCTGAACATTAGTTTTGCTGGGGTTTTCTTGTTTCACAGACAGCTCATCTTACCCTGAATTACACTTACATTAAGACTTTTGCCTTAAAAAATGAATTACTCTTGTGTAATGTTAGTTGACCATTTCTGCATTTATTCATAGAGTAAATTCAGACTTAAAAGAAATGTTGCAGATGATCACGAGTTAGCCAACAATCTTTAATAAAGACAGCACAGACATTTTCAGTGAAGGCAAAAAAGTGTAATAACTTTTGTTTTTTCAACATGGCTTAACTGATTTGCCAAACTTCAGATGAATTGGGTTGTTCCACCTTGTGTGCTTTACCTATGCAAATTACTCCAATGGGCTCTCCTACTGCAGTGCTCAAAGGAATACCAAACAAATCACCTTCAGTGGAATGGTGGTTGTTCATATCTGATTGCTTTTCCTTATAATCACATCTATGACAATTAACCATATAAACCATCCAGGGGTGATAGTACACCCTAAGCATTAAGTGTGAAGCTACCAGAATGTGAATCGTTACTGTTTTCTGTTTATACCGGGTATGGATACATACTGCATTGTTAAGAAAGGTCATTCTTTGTTTTTTGTTTGGTAAGATTCACTAAAAATATTTTTTTTTTTATGAAGGTCTGAGGGCATTTGGGAGTAAAACTATGTATTTCATGTGACACGTCATGACGGTCTCAGGGCATTTGGGAGTAAAACTATGTATTTCACGTGACATGTCATGATCTGGCAGATATGCAATGCATAAGATATAATATTTGCAGTTTTCCTGGAGTGTATGAAAACAAACACTATGAACAGTAATCACCTCAAGATGGTGTATGTAGCTGACATCAAGTGTAACTATATTATTTCACAGGAATAAAATGTTACAAATTAGTAAATATTAGTAAATTCCCTGCTTTTTTACTGAACATTCTCCAGATATCTGTGTGTGTGTGATTTGGACTTTTAATGTAGCTTTAAAAAAATTTCAGTCATATCACTACAATGTCTGCAGTATGGCAGTTTATAGTGATGTCTAACACTGGGGCATCATGTCGCAGACATGTAGCATGTCCCACCCAGTTACATTATCCTGACACCAGGCTGACCAGTCCTAACATTAACCTTTTAACACTGAGTGCCTAGTGAAGCAGCTGTTAGTACCATTTTTAAAAGTATTTGGTATGGGCTCAGCAGGGGTTCAAACCCATGACCTCCCACATCCAAGGTGGACACTCTAACCACAAGGCCACCAGAATGGTCTCCATATATCTAACAGGCATCATATACACATCATATTACATGTGTACTTTTGGATGCTTTATTTACTTCATTTTAATTAATAATATTGAGTGAAATTTAATTTCCTTTTCATAATTTTGGAAACTGTACACAATAAACTTTTGCAAGTGGAATAACATAATTTCATTAAATTTGATTTCTTTTTTGTCATTCCAGAGCCCGGTACCAAATCCATGATGACAGCACCCAAAATGTACAATACGGAATATCAACATATAGGAAGCAACAAGCCCATCACTGTATGAAAATGTACTGTTTCTGGCACCTGCAAGTTATACATGGAGGAAAGGGAGGCAACTGGTATTAAAGATGCATTTCTTGAAGAATGTGCTGATATGTCATCCAAGTTTTCAATATGTGTGTGAATAGTGTGAGAAACAAGAAAATACATTTTGTGATTATCAACTGTATACCCATACCATTTGTCTCAGTCATCACACTTCTTTCTGGTTCTCTGATGAGCATTTTCTTGTAACATTTTATGAATAATTATTTTATATAATAGAACGGCTTCATATGAATGTATGGTATGGAAATAGTAATTTTATTTGCAAATACTTTACTGCTTAGCATAATCTTCTCTGATCTTATGAGAATTATGAAGCTTTTATACTTTTGTATGTAATTATTCTCTTCAAAATATGAAGTAAATATCAAAAATATAATAATATGAAAGGAAATGCAAGTTGTTAGATTACATATCATCCTTTCATAAAAGACTGTGATCTCAGAAGATGAAGAAAATATATATATCTAGAAATCTTGTTTGATAGTTCATATGTACCCATGTATTTGCATCAAACTGTCACTTGATCCAAGAGTAGCCAAGAATGCATCCATCGCATGTATTGTGCATGCAGAATACTGTATTCATGTACCCTTGCAATTTTAAGCAAACTGTAGTTACCATCTTCCCACTCCCACTAAACTGTCTTTTTTCAATAAAATATTTAAATGATGATGTTGATGAATCTCTTATGTTATCATTATATCATCAGATGAATACAATTATCAAGACCATTTTAAGTCTTTGTGACTGCGATTTGTACTCATTTATAAGTCTAGTACAATTGCAAACACCCCAGATCCTGATCTGCCATTGCATAATGTGCTGTCAAATCAGGGTCTTTGTTTGTTCTACTCATTACTTGTAACAAACTGTATAGACCCAGATCTGTCAGTGCATTGTGTGACAGCAGATCCAAGTCTATGCAGTTTGCAAGCAGAAAGCAGAAGACCTCTTTGTAACCTCAAACCTGTGATTGCCAACAGTCATTATCATGGATTACTTCCCTTTCATATGTTGTGTGTGTGTGTGTGTGTGTGTGTGTGTTTGTGTGTGTGAGAGAGAGAGAGAGACAGACAGAAAGAGAGAGAAAAGAAGGTATTTTAAATGAAAAAGCATACGGTCTGCATTGAATTTCAATAACATGTGCAGATTTTGCTCATAATAAGACTCACTGGTCATTTGTTGACACAATATGCCCAGCCAATCGGTTGTAAGAACACTTCATTTTTATTCATGGATCTCACACATTATCAAATTCATCTGAGATCTTATTCAAATAAAAAATGTATTCCAAGTTTGATAAATCTTGGATCATAAATATGGCTTCCAGAATGGTAACAAAGATCAGCTAATCAGATCCAAGATCACCTCATTAACACATGTGAATTATGCCTATTGTCAAACTTGTCCAAGATTTTGATGGTATGAGCCCACATTCCAATTTTGATCAAAATCTGAGCAGAAGTATGACCTTCACAGTGGTAACATGCAACTGCTCAAGGTTGGCTGATGGAAGACAGACAGACACAAGGACATACCATAAATGCACCTGACCTGATTATGACTTTTGTCTCTTACCAAATATTGAAGACGAGAAATGTATACAATTTTTATCATAATTTAATAATCACAATAACAGTAATTTGATCAAAAATAATAAAAGCCAATGAGAATTGTATTAGTCATTTCCAACCTGCCATAAGTAGACAATTCTGGCTTTCTTTTTTGAAATTCCTGTGTCAACTCAATAACTGTTACATAGCAAAAAATTTCACTCACCAACAAACAATTTTCTGGATGGATGTCCCTGGAGAAGTTTATGATCTTTAAACTCTGAAAATTCAATGGATGTTCATGTACTCCTTCAGCTATTATTTCAGTGAATATTGGTGACAGGGTATTGTTCCCATACGTTTGTATGTGATGATCCTAACTTGGGACAGAGAGTTGACTAAGTATAGTACAAAGAAAATACAAACAAACCAATAAGCATTTTTGTTTTTAGTTTGGATCAACCTTAAATGATATGAAAAATTCAAATTTTTGTAAGTCAAATAATCTTGAATTTCACTGACTGCCTTTCTTGCTATTTCTAGCATTTCAAAACAATAGTAATGGAAAGAAAGTACCATTACTGTATATTTGAATACATTTACTGTGCTGCCTTGAAGCCTCCTTCTTGGTGATAAAACCATACTGATCACCACTGGTGGCTCTTAACAAAGTTCCCTAGCCACTGTATTTACCAGTGTATACAGCAATGTGATTCTAAATCTGCCATTCCATAACATGCATTCAGATCTGCCATATCATAATATGCATTCTGCCATCACATAATATACATTTAGATATGCTCGGCACTCTTTCATGAAAACAAGAAAACTACCAATGACTGCAATGCTAACCATGAAATACAGGTCAAAGTGATGAAGTTTTCACTGATGTAGAGGTCAAAGTAATGATGTCTTCACTAAATAAAGGTCAAAGTGATGATGTTTTCATTGATAGCTTTGGTATTCTTTATGAAACATTTACGTATCAAGTCAAATGACTGTATGGAATGATGAGAAAATGACCTAAATACAAAGCTTGACAGTATCTTAGTGTTAATATCAGATGGATGGACAGCTGGAAAGATGAATGGACAGATAGACTTCAAGACCTCAAACCAAAAACCAGAATTACTTTACAATTTGGTTATAAAATGTGACCTGCAGATCTGGATCTAAACTGTTTGCAGTGGGATGTATATTATACGTAAGTATTTAAGGCAGTACAAGTAATTATCAGTTTAATGTTTCTCCAGAAAGTTAGTGTATCTCATTTGAATTAACCATTCTTCCATCTGTGTCTTTGCTTCATCTGTCACACTCTGTATGGATAAGCTCACTCTTTTGCTGCTGATCTCTGTCTGGAGGCTGAAAATATTTATTTCAATGTGAAACAAAAATCTGTACATTCATATGACACAATTATTTGGAAATACCAGTTTCCCAATGTATTAAAATCTGTTTATGGATGAAACTCAAGAGTCAATCAAAATCTGAAAACTTTAATTATAATAAATATGGAATCATAAAACTTGAAGAATTAGTTTTGAAACTTGGGTCATTCATCAATCATGCTTTATTTCAACAATAATCAAAGTACAGGATCTATATCATGGGTTTTAGTTTTAGTTCTCAAAAAGATTTGAGAATAAGACAAATAGGCACATAGCTTCTCCTCATACAAATATTCTGCTTGTTTTGTTTATTTCATTGTTGAACTGCCTTGGATAAAACTTTGCTTGTGTGACCTTGACCTTTGATGTAATACAATGTAAATCTGTATTCAGAAAGTCAATAATCCATTCATTAAAACTGGAGGTAAGGCCATGTTGAAACTTTACACCATTATGAATGACTAATGAGAAAGAACAAATGACATTTCTTCATGTGATTTTATTTTTTAGCCTATTTTGACCCTGGATATGGATGGAACAGTGGTGACACAGGCTGCTTGAGTATTGTGCAAGTCACTATGATTTTCCTGGGTACATCTGTCACCACAACCATCAGATCACTGATCCAGGATTTGACCCATCATAAAAGGGTGATCAGAACTATCTGGCAGTTCATGTCTCTCACTTTCTGAACTACTTTTGGTACCTGGACTGATGGAGGAAAGGCATAGGCCCACATTCTCTCCCAGCTGAAGGTGGGCAATTTGTTGTTCCACACTGTCATGAAAAGATCAAGCATTAGGCAGCCCCATTGGATGCAAGCTCAACTGAATGTTGAAGGATGGTGAGCCCACTCTGTGTGAAGAAGTTTTCCTCTTCTTACCAATGAGTTGACTAAAATACTGAGCTGTCCTGGTATGCAGCTGACTTAAATATTTATCTGGTATTGGGTGCACCACAAAAGGTAATCCCATGATGCGAAGGTCCAGTTAATTCATCTCTCCCTGTTTGAGGAGGTCTAGCACCACTACTGAAATATCTGATGGTATCAGGACCATAATGTTCATGCATGTGTTTGTGCTGCCCTGGTCTTTCAAGGCATTGAGAATGGGTTTCATTTCCAGGAGGCTGATGTGAAGAGCCATCTCTTTAACTGTCCATTTGTCACTGGCTGCCATATTTAGTTCGGTAACAAGTGTGCTCCCCAACCCAACATGGCATCTTTACCAATCATTATTTCCTGTCCTGGATTTTTGAGAGGTATTCCTGCTGTAAACCATTTCCTTTCTTGCAACTCGGGAGGAACTTTTTGATGTGGGTTGAGATCATAATGTTCTGGTCTAGATGGCCCAGGAAGGGTCATTGGGATAGAAGGGCAATTTGTAATGGGCGCATGTAAAGGCAGCCATGGGGTTACAAATCTGCTGCTGCATTGAATAGGCTGGGGAGTTGAAGAAACTCCCTTACAGAGATGAGCACTGTGTTTGAAATCCTCTCTGACACACAATATCTTTGAAGCATTTAGGAGGAAGATATAAGACTGAGGTGTATGAAAAACTAAGATGAATAAATGTTGAGTGGGGATAAATTCAAATTCTCCGTGTTTATTATCCACCCTAACGTGCAAATAAGGGCAAGAAGGTTGTTCATATCTTGGGCCAAAACCAAACTTACCCAACATTTTTGAATGATGTTATCCAGATATGCCCCTGTCACTGTGGAGGAGGTCATCCTGAACCAAAAGATCACACAGTCTAAAGTTTTCATGAAGGCCCAAGGGCTTAGGTTGAGGCCAAAAGGAAAAGCATGGAATTTATATACTTTGCCCCGATAGGTGAAGCAAAGATATTTGCATGACTTTGTATGGTTTGGAATGTGAAAATACATGTCAGGTAAGTCAAGGCTGACTGCGCAGCCATTGCATCGCACTGAAAGATGGACAGGCTCTGATGTCTCAATCATGAAATTTGGGGCCAAAATGAATAAATTGAGCCTGCTGAGATTGATCACAGTCTCTGTTTGCTGTTGGACTTCTTCAACGGAAACAGCCATGGAGAAATATAATGTAAAAACAGAAAGATGTTTTTCCATCTTCTGCAAGGGCTGGATCTGGAGGTAAACAAAGGAAGTTATCCTAATGTAATGTGATCAGATAAGAACTATATTTGATGGAGAAATATACATTTAAATAAAAATGTTATATCAACCACCATTATGGCATAAATTTAAAATGAAAATGAAGACTGATCTGTGACCCTTACCATGATGATATGACTGCTTGATAATGGTATGTGATACATCTTAAAATCACGATTGTACAATGTCAATCCAACTGTCTAAAGATGTTTTCTGTTTTAGATGAGACAAAAAAGTATGACAGGAACAGAAAAGCTTAAAATATTTTCAGTTTTAGATGAGACAAAAAAGTATGACAGGAATAGAAAAGCTTGAAATGTTTTCTGTTTTAGATGAGACAAAAAAGTATAACAGGAACAGAAAAGCTTAAAATATTTTCAGTTTTAGATGAGACAAAAAAGTATGGCAAGAATAGAAAAGTTTGAATTTATTTTCAGTTTTAGATGAGACAAAAAAGTGTGACAGGAATAGAAAAGCTTGAAATGTTTTTAGTTTTAAATGAGTCAAAAAAGTAAGGAAGCTCTAACACTCTACTGCAGCCTCTTTCTTTGTAATGTGCTTATGATTTCTGTGCCAAATGCAAAACTTTACCGAAGTCTATGAAGCATGAAATAATAAGTACAGTGACTTACATCGAATGGCAGAATTTTATACTTAGCATGTCTGATCCACATATAATGTTACATCACTTTACAGCATGGGAACTACAGTTAATGGACTGTGAAATATTGGTCATGGTGACTAACATTTGGGGGTGAGTGTTGCAATCACCAAGTAGCATTTACACAAAGTAGTTGTTGCTGTTGTTGTTGTTGTGGGGCTTAACGCCATTTTTCAGCACACGATAGGCTATACATGGCGGCCAGTATTAATGGTGGAGGAAGAAACCAGGAAATCCACGGAAAGAACCACTGACCCACGAGAAGCTACTGGCAAGCTTTCTCACATATCCTCATTCACCGAATACTAGACTCGAACCCACGCAGACAGAGGTGAGATGGCAGTGATCCGTAATGGAGAGCGCTTTAGACCACTTGGCCACTCGGGGCCCCTACACAAAGTAGTACAATCCTGCATTCAAAATGCATACAAAAAATTGATTTCATATCCAAAACTTTAACAAAGTCTGAGAGATGGGCTGACAAAAGATGGAAGAGGGTAACACTATCAGTGTTTGTGTTAACCACTGGAGTAACAAAAATGATGTCTGCTGTATAGAATTGGGGTCTTAACTACCTCAGCATTATTTACAATGGACTTGTATATTTTTGGGTTAGAGATTCTCTATATCCCAATCTGGATATTTCTTTGTTTACAAACACATTTTCCTTGATAGCTGAGAAGACACAATTTAGCATGCACATATGTGGCTTGAACTAAAAGACTGGACTGCACATTGAGATTACATCGCATCCTTTACACTGATCCAAGAAAATTTAAGATGTGCCACATTGATTGTCCTATACACTGATCCAAGAAAATTTAAGATGTGCCACATTGATTGCAATGTGTCCTTTACACTGATCCAAGAGAAAAATTAAATGACTGCTTAATGCCCCATGGATGCAGAAAACTCATGAAATTTGCTCCTAGACACAAAGTGAATATACAAAAACTCCACATTAATGCAAACACTATATACAAAAACTCCACATTAATGCAAACACTATATACAAAAACTCCATATTAATGCAAACACTATATACAAAAACTCCACATTAATGCAAACACTATATACAAAAACTCCACATTAATGCAAACACTATCATCCATCCACCTATAGGACATAAAGACACGGACAAAAACCAAACAAATTTTATGTTGCTGTATGGTTAAGAAAAATCTTTGGGACACAATGATGTTAATAATTATACCTTTCAATGATACTCCAGGCCTGTTCAACAGGAAAATCTCCTGCTCTTATTGACATCAGCAGTTTTCTTTCCTGTGAACCTTCTAACCTGTAAATTTCAAGTGGTTGACCATCGACTATATTCCTGTAAAAAAATAAGAATTTCTATTCATATCATGTGGAAACTTCAAGAAATTAATATCTCCTTTTATCCTTCTCATCACCGAGGATATCTGCACTAAATTATTGACTACACATCTTTATCTGCAATCTACAATTCTTTTACTAGTCCATCCCGGAAAAATTCTTTTTACTGTCTTTGTACCACACCATTACAAATTGTTTTGATTTCTTATGTCACAAATCGAGGGAATTTATTTTGAATATTTACCAATAATGTTTAAAATTATACAGCAAATAACAAAAAAGAAAACTTACAAAATTAAATTAAAAAACATATCTGCCTATGTACTTACTGCTAAATCTTCCAGCTTAGAGGGACACAACACACCAATAATATTTTATCGCTGGCCTAACATCTAATATGTAGACATAAATTTACTTTGTCCAGCTAACAAGTAATTGGTCAAAATGTGGCAAATGAACCAAACTAAAGTAAAATGAGCACATCATGCCTTCAAATCCAGTGAAATTCTAAATTTAGTACAAAACATTGACAAACAATGGGACTATAATCTCTCAATTGTTAAATAACCAGGACTGTCACAACTGGTTGAGGAAGCAATTTTGTGCAATGTACTATTTTTAAATACAGTATAACCCTTTAAAACCAAAACTGCTTGGGATCCTCAAAAAGTTTTGTTATTGAGGTTTTTGGTTTACTTGGCTTACTGAGGTTTTCACATGTCTTTGCAAATGTGGAACAAAAGTATTTTTCTAAGCACTTATGTGATGAGAGAGACAGAGAGAGAGAGTCAGAGTGAGAGAAAGAGATTATATATTATGGGGCCTGAGACTGGAATGTTTTTGGTATTAGCTTGGCTAAACCATTGCCTCACAAGATCAATCAGTTTGTCAACTTTGCAGGCATTGTTGAAACAATGATTGTATCACTGTTGTTTTCACATGTGCTCTTTTATAATTCCATTTGCATTAGAATATCTGACACAGTTGGTGTTCCTATGCCAAATTCCCCCCATCTCATTTCTTCAATGTAGATTTTGGCACAGATTCATAAAGCCCTGATATTTAATTATAAAAACAACACACACAAAAGTTCTATTAATAATGTATACAAATGAATAGCATTAATACAATTAGGTAATAAGCAGATAATCATTATCTTTCTTAAATGGCCTACGTACAAGCATTTAGTTTTTAATAATTTGCCTTAAATGCTGGGTCTTTTTTTTATGGCGCGAAGACCTCAGATTTGTCTAGTGTTGGCTATAATCTGTGTTGGAATGAGTGTCAAGTATTGTTTTAATTTTGCATGCCTTTGGGACATTTTTCAGGTTTTGTATCAATATAGAACTACTACAGTACTTGCAAACTTTAATTATTCTATTCAGCATATGCCCGGAGTTTAGCTACCAAGTTAAATCTCCCAGTTTGAAGTGAGTTTCGGTCTTATGGGGTTTTTAAGCGTAAAATTTAAATTTGGGATCAAAATCTGTTTCACTATTCAGAGTTCAGGGGTTTCAGTTAATAGGGGAAAAAATTACATTAAGAATAAAAACTTCAGGACTCAAAATCTGTTTGGATCTTATAGGGATTCTGGTAAACTTAAGTTTTGCTTTTGAGAAATTTCACTGTACTTAAATAAACAAATGCTGCTTGAGCAAGATCTTAAAATAAAACTCCTAATTTCAAATTTGTAGGTAATTTTCAAATAATATAACAATAAAGATCAGGCACAATTTATAAAGACTTTCCATTTAGACGTAAAATATACCCAAATTGATATTTTAAGAATAATAATATTGCTTAATTTGCTGAGGTTTTCCCTACTGATTTGAAATCTACCATCATACTCACTGAACATTTATGTAAATTCATTGCTTCATGTTCTAGCAATTGCTCAAACTAGGCTTTCACTCTGTGTTTCAAATATTCCCTTATCTTCAAGCAAACATTTAGATACTGAAAATCCTTTGTGCTTAAAATCTTCCCATGTGTTTAAGTTTTGGTTTTGGTGTGGTTTGGTGCTTTATGGCACAGCAGTGACAAGACAATTGGAATAAAGTGCTATACCCAAGGACACACAGGCTGGTCCAGTGGTAGGTTTCAAACTGGCCCTTATATTTAAGCAGATGCTTGAAGTTGGCTGAAGTTGTCTAACTGTGATCCCTACATTTACTCTTCTTTCCAAAAAGACGTACATCCTGATGAATACTTTAAATCTTGTATTAAATAAGACTGATTTAAGTAATATGAACAACAATGACTCACTTAGCATTCTGAAGCAGCCTGACAACAATATAGAGAAGTTTACACATTTTTATGGAAAGAACCGTGGCTGAAGGGTTGTCATCACACCAACGTCTAAGCTGCTTGATCCCTCTGGATCCTTCTGCATCCCGTAGGTATTTATCCAAGCATTCACTGTAATGGAATGAATACATGCTGATAAAATGTTAACAGATAAGATATTTTATCAGCAAACTTTGAACTAAACACTTGACCTTAAGTTTAAACTGCAAAGAAACTTAAGCATGTGTAGCTGTTGACAGGTTGACCTATTTGTGAAAGGTAAATTACAATAATGGGCAAGAAAGAAATACTTATATTAAAAACAAGTATTTTTAATTTGTGGATATCAAATTTTTATGTATGGTGTTTGAAATACATATTCACGGGTACTTACTTTTGTGAGTTTGTCATTACAAGAAAACAATAAAATACTGAGGGACAATGTATATATCTCAAAAAAAGAATATATCATGCATTTTCACACACATAGGCTTAATCTCTACTGCAGTAATTAGATTGATTAGGTAAGTCAGTCATTAGGCTTAATCCCTATTCAGTAATTGGATTGATTAGGCAAGTTAGTCAAAAGACTTCCAGCATTGACCCTGAAGAAGATCTCAAACAGGATTGCACCACCTGGTGAAGTCTTGTCCATAATGAAGTTACAGAATATCTGCTGTGGAGAACTGCAGTGGAAGTGCGGCAACATATATCTCAGAACTGCAGCATATCCTCTATTGATCAAGCAACCCCAAGAGGCATATCCAGTTGAATGTGCCACAGACAATTCAAAACACATATTGGATTGATCAGCCACTTACATACTCAGAGAAACCAAATTAGTGACATCATGGTTGTCTTAGAACTTAAAGAATGAACAACAGACAAGAAGAACAACAAATATGGTTATTTAGCCCCTGGAACATTGTGTTCTTTCACAGTTTGTCCAGAGGGGTCAAGACACTGTCCTCTATGGTTCTTTTTATGTATGAAGTAATTATGCATTGCATTACATCCTCTTAATTCACAGCCTTTCCTATTACGATGTCAGATTCAAACACTAGCCTCTGAATGAATAAAATATGTATTCAATGTTGATCACAAGTACTATTCACTATAACGAGCAAATAGAACACAGGTCAGGACATTTTGGTAATACCAAATACTATTCACAGAAATAACTAACTGCTACATGAACCATCAGCACAGCAGTCCTGCTGCCAGAAAGCCCAACTGAAACACATCTATCTGAAGTGATGCTTTGGCATGTGTGGAGTTAATCCAGTTTGTATGGATTAGCTTATTGAGCTCTGAGGGCACATTATCCACTTTTCTTCCATTTATTTAGCTAAGCATTTACCTGGACCATGACAGGTGCTTGCAAATCTGTACATGTGGCTGGCACAATGTGATATGATGCTGTTTTGTTTAAATGTTGTTGTTGTTGTAGGGTTTAATACCATTTTTCGGCACATGATAGGCTATACATGGCGGCCAGTATTAATGGTGGAGGAAGAACCCGGGAAAATCCCGGAAAGAACCACCGACCCACGAGAAGCACCTGGCATGCTTTCTCACATATCTACATTGGCCGAATCCTAGACTCGAACCCACGCAGACAGGGGTGAGATGGCAATGATCCATAACGGAGAGCACTTTAGACCACTCAGCCAGCAGCCTCCCCTCACCATGTGCCTTGGAAACAAAGAGTGCTACTGACTTCAGTTCAAACTGACTAAACAGCAGCATGTCACACTGTATTAGAATCCAGTCAACAAACACAGGACTCCTTGGAATCGGGCAGGCCTGCAACAGTAGATCTTAATTCAGTTGTGTGGGAGTGCAGACAAGTGACTACCAAAGAAAATCTTCTTTGCTGAACTTTCTCTCTATCAGCTTTCTCTCTTTCAGCTCGCCTAAGAAGATTTTCTTTCTCCTGCACAATGCAAAGTCTGCCAAAGGCCACACTTGCTTTGGCACATTTTCTTCAGTTTTAGGAACAAGTAAGAAATATTTAAGGTCACACAGGCTTGTACTGGTAACATTTGGCAAGTCCTCACCTAAAAAGTCCCAGACTTCAGATTACCGTAATATTCAGGCCCTTAATCAGATGTAAGATTACCTCATTAGTATGTGTGGATCTCGATCTTCATGAAGCCCATCCAAGATCCTGATGACAAGGCCCCTATTTTAAGTTGGATCAAAACTATTTTCAGAGTAGAAGCCAATCAGATACAAAATCACATCAATCACAAGCATGTATCAATCCCATTATCAAACTTGTCCAAGATTAATGATACAATTATACATTCCAAGTTTGAACAAAACTGTATTAGAAATACAGCCTCAAGAGTAGTAACAAAATCAGCCAATCAGATCCAAGATCATTTTACGTGTGCATCTCACTCATTATCAAACTCATCTGAAATTTTAACAATAAAATCATTAGGAGTGAAATGATAACACCTGTACCATGTATTGATACTACTCACGATACGCTGCCTATGATACATTATCAATACACATAATAACTTGATGGTCTTTCCATCTTTAGAGGGTCTGTAAGTGATAGGTGGTGCTCTTTTATGTGATTTACTGGTTGTATTATCCATACAGACATATACTTAGCATCTATTTATGATCCTTGACAAGATACAAATAAAAATACAACCCGTTAGCTGTCCGTGATTTGTATTCCACATTTAAGGCCCTATAAGACGGCTCCATTTGATCAGATGCAGGACTCACTTTAGCAACCAGACAGATGTATTTTGATCAGATTAATATCTTTACTTCTTAAATTCATCATTCCAAGTCTGAACAAAACTGGATCCGACTCCTGTAGTGGTAACAAGATTAGACAGGTGAGATAAAACACTTGTTCCATATTTTTCTGTAGATCAACAAATGACTAGATAGAAATTATTACCAAAACAGTAACCTTTTTTTCCTTTTTCAAAAACTAAAATGACTAGATCTGTTTTTGTAAAACATGCTTCTCCAACTACCTGACTGCAAAAAAATGTCAGATAGTTTTTTAAAAATATGTATGATAATTCTGGATAATTGTTATAATTCATTTAAATTTATTCACATCATCTACAAATGCATAAAAACATGCCTACCAAAATCTCAGGTGTTTCTTTCTTAATCATGCTAAGTAGGTTTCTTTAAACAAAATTCAAAGTCCATAAAGTTTAAAGATCTTTTACAAAATTGAAAAATTGCTACAATGGATGAAATTTTAATAAGTTCTTCTACATATGAATCAAAATAAGCCTATCAAATATGAGTTGTCTACATCAAGTGGTTTTTGCTTAATGTGAAAGCAAGATTTATGTCAATTAAGTCCACAAAGTTAAAAAATTTAAAAAAAACAAAAAAGAACTGCTGTAATGGTCTGAAAATCCAATCAAGTCATCTACATGTGAATACAACTATGCTAGCCAAATATAATTTGTCTACACTGAGTGCAATCTTTCTAACAAGCTTCTCACGATTGACAGACAGATCGACAGACAACCAAATTAAGATGACCCTGCTGCAAGCAGTGGGATGAAGGGGGGGGGGTGAAGCCCAAAGCCTACAGGTATGTGCATATTTACATGTTTAGGAAAAGCATTCTTTTGGCCACTAAATTCTTCCACTCTGGTGAAGTCTGTATAAGAGAAGCTGGGTGTAGGAAGAGTGTCTCCACACATCTGGGGTCGCCATTAAGGATCAGCTCACAGTAGCGATGCACCTCATGGATAGTGTAATCACACTCCTCGTGGTCAGAATTCTGAAGTGGAAGAAGTTGTACATTCAAGGCTGTGACTGTATATTTTATAGACATTACACTTTTTGTACAGTGCTTTGAGAAGGAAATGTGGGAATTATATGATGCTGCCCATCTGTATGTGTACAAAATGTTGCAAAATGACCTGTATACATTCAAAATAGAGATTTCAAACCCTGGGATATAATTAAGAATGGTCTGTAGAACTGCACACTCCCTGAGGGTAAAACTTGGCAAGGGGTAGATTTGCAAGTACATATACACAGTTCAAAATAAATTTGTTTATTTTCAGATGTTTTGATTGTCACACTTACAACGCTGACCCCTCAAGCACAGCTGAGAAAGTATTGAAATCCCCACCCTATAACTATGTATACACTTACTGGGTGTAAAAAGACAAATTCAGATATGCAACTGACTTTGGCCCCTGGATCTATACTTACCCCAGGTACTTAGGTCCTGGATCATAACACAGACTATATAGAATCGCACCAGGTATGTACTTATTGCACATGGAAAGACCAATGCATTTCATGCAAATGACACTGACCATGTGGACATCCCTGTCTCAGTGGACTTAGCTGGTGAATAATAACTTGGAATTTTTTTAGATCCCCAATTTATAATCATATATACATGTAATGAAAAGATTAATCTTAGTCATGGCCTGGTTCTCTTATTAATTTTGGGACTATGATGCTAGGGACACATAAAAAATGAAGAAAGAAAAACCCTTCCAAATAAATGCAGTGCTGCAAATTGGTTGAACTATCAAGGGGAATTTGTATGTACCTATGTCCCAAAGGGAATTTGTATGTACCTATGTCCCAAGGGGAATATGTGTATACCTATGTCCCAAAGGGAATTAGTGTGTACCGGTACCTATGTCACAAGGAGAATTTCTGTGTATCTATGTCCCAAGGAGAATTAGTGTGTACCTATGTCCCAAGGAGAATTAGTGTGTACCTATGTCCCAAGGAGAATTAGTGTGTACCTATGTCCCAAGGAGAATTAGTGTGTATCTATGTCCCAAGGAGAATTAGTGTGTACCTATGTCCCAAGGAGAATTAGTGTGTACCTATGTCCCAAGGAGAATTAGTGTGTACCTATGTCCCCCTAATATTATCAAGATACAGTGTGACCCTGCTATAACATGGTAGTTGGGAGCCAGAGAACCCAACCGTGCTATATACCAAACTGTGTTAAAAGCAACCAGGTCAGTTAGCTGAAAAAAATGATGCATGTACTCCAAAAAATTTGCGGGGGGGGGGGGGGGGGTAGGTAATAAATGCTGGCGGTAAAATATGTGCTTCATTGGCACAGTTACCATCTTAAACCGATGCATATTTTTAAATGAGAAATAAACCTGTAGTGAAAACAGAGAAGGCATATATAATATTTTACATTATTTAGAGAACACTGGATTGGTATATATATGTGTATACTGTTCATATATACATGTATAATGTATAGCATGAATAGACTATCAACACCATGTACTCACCCGCGAATCTCATCACATACAATGAATCCACAATACAAGTAATTCCATCAAAAATATGCACACACACAGATTTAAAATATTCAATAATTTTGTCACAGGTCATATAGGTCTGAATACAGTGGAAAAACATAGCACAATCACGTAACAAATGATGCAGCACATTTCCTTTTATGTATGTCCCTAGTTGGTAGAAGTTAGTTTGCATTTTAAGCTGCTGTTGGTAGCGTTTGTAAGCATCAACTTTTTCCCTGCAAAAAGAAAACTTTCACAGCACAGTAAATGTGTTCCAGTCATGTTGGAAAATGAAAAATTCCATCATATTCCGCTGCTTTTATTTAAGTTTGGTACTGACTTCCTTTGATGAAGGGTGCATGCATTATTGAAGTCACCGCTAAAAGACAACTTTGGAGAACCAAACAGATGCCCATGTTTTATTGTGGCGGCAACATCAAATGATTGTACTGCATGACTAAGACTGGTTTTTTTTTCATTTGCTTAGTACATTTTCATAACAATTGGTGCTTCAAAGGTAATCTGTTTTCTTTGAAATTTCAGCAAACTATTTGGGTACATTTTTAAAAAAGGAATTGACTGTAATTTGGTCGATTGTAGTTACTGTTCCTCCCTGCCCATTTAATAGACCAACAAGTAAGATGTTGGGGTTTTTCTGTTTTGTTTTGTTTTTTTGTTTTTTTTACATTTGTGGAAGCAGAGTGATGTTGCCTTCCAAGCATGCGTCAGAAATGGGTCAATGGACAATAGAGATGCAGGTGTTCTGGTCTGATGACAGGGATTACTACAGAAAATGTGAGTGTTCTGAAGGATTTAATTCTGGGTGAAAAGAAGAAAAATTTTACTTACCATCCACATACAAATGTCAGTTTATGTAAATATATTAATTACTAGCGAGCGGCCAAACACCTGATGAAAGATAGATCACGAGATAATGCCTCGTCTGGTTGATCTCCGCTACCAGAAATGTCAACAACAAAAAAATGAGGATATCTCACAACATACAGTACTCATGCTAGATGTCAAAATAAGCGGATTATGATATAACAATGCACTGTTCAGATGGTTTGTCAATATGGACAAAGAATTTGTTTATGTAACAATAAATGTCAGTTCATTTTATATCAAGTTTGCAGCTTCCTTTCATGAGGCCTCTGAATTTCTCCACTCCAAACCAATGGTTATATATACAAGTTTAGACAGCCAACAATGTCACCAATAAAAAAAAATCGCCAGATGGTCAACAATGTTGCCATTAATAAAAAAGTCAGCAGATGAAACATTTTACTATCAATAAGGAAAAAAATCGCAGTTTGTGACATTGTTGAAGCCCTACGCGATCCCAGAATAAACGTTTTACACGTTATTTTTTGTACTTTTAAGAAGAAAAAACTATTTTTGTGTATACAAGAAAAATATATATAAAATTTCAGAAGCCATGCCACAATCGTCTTGTATTATTCATACACAATATCTTCCCCAAAATGATAATAAACTTTTTACATTTTTTTCATACTTTTAAGAAAGAATTATTTTATGTACGAGAAAAATACATGTATATAAAATTTCAGGAGCCACACCACGACTGTGTTATCCAAATTCGTGTTATAATGGAGCGTGCTATGGCTGAGTCACACTGTATTTGGATTTGTTAAATTTATGGTGAAACTGTTGAGAAAATGTAGTCTGGGTTTGCTCACTGTGCAAAACTACTTTGTGTGATTATGTAGTTCTTCTAAAGAATATACAAAGATCTTGACAAGGTTTTAAAAATACAAAAGTTAAAAGATTCCAAAACCTTCTGACGATAAACTCTTCAAAGTAAAACTAAGCACAGGTAACTGTGTTTTACAGTGTTCTAGTTTCTAGATGGTATCCCTTCCTATGGTCAGTGCCAAATTTTCACCTACGAATAGGTTACTGTTACAGTACATGCTTCTTGTAAAACTGATATTTCAATGACTACTGTGGTAAACATAATACAAGACCCACCCCAAAAACATGTAAATACCTAGGGCTGCATTCAAGGTTCAAAACTTTATACTCTTATTCTCATCTAAAACAAAATCACTCTCCATTAATTGATGTAGAGAGAGTTGAGGTCACAACGAAGTGTTCATATTACATGTACAGTAGTCCCCCTCTTGAATGGCCCCCCTGACCAGTGGCCACCCACTTCTTATGGCCAGAATCCCTTGGCACTGACGAGTTTGTATTCAAAAGTACCCCTCAAGAATGGCTACCCCTCTAACACAACCAGCAGCCAGCATATTAGTACAAAAATGTAAAATGTTCCCCTCACAAGCAGCCACTTTTTATTTCAACTGTATCCAGAACCAATAATTAATTCATATCATGACGTAAGGTAAGTAATCAGATTATCTCTATTGTCGATACATGTCTCCAATGTCAAGTTTCCATTACTGAAAGAAGTGTTGACTAAAGTACATGTAACACTAAGATTAATATTATATCATTGTCTATAAAAGCCAACATTTACAGGAAATGGGCCCAACAATGTTATGATAAGAGTTTTGGGCTTGACACATCTGTCGAGTTCTTCTCTTTGATGATTACAACCAGACATAATTGTCAAGATCATAACGGGGTCAGCATAGGCTAAAAATAGATTTTGTGCATTAAGACACACACAGAGAAATTAACCTTGAGCAAAACATGGTACCAGACAAAAACCGAAAAGTCATGTGAAAACACATTTATCGTTTCCTTTATGAAGAAGGCATTTCGCCCACTCTACAAAAGTTTCACCTGCATAATTAAATCACATACAGTTAGCAACATCCAAATAAATTATTACCAAACATTAACATGTCATCACGTAAACGGAGACGTATTATTTTAGAAGAAAGTCAGTTATTCTACTCGACGACATCGGGTGAGGTGGGGAGGGGGGACTTGCCGAACAATTTTAGGTAGAAAAGACTCGAATAAAACAATTTTATGTTGAAAAGACTCAAATAAACAATGTCATAACCGATAAGGAGGTTATTCAGCAGCAGTGGGAAAATGGAGCAAATGGAAAAAGAATTATCTACATACCAAGATTTAAATGACGTTTTTGAATGGTTTTGCAACTACATTCCTTTTCCAATAATAGTGCTAATAATGATAATGTAAAAACATGAAACAACGTCCAAAAAAACATGATGCAGTTCACTATGTTGTAATACCTTAATGGTATTGTGAATGGAGTTTCGCATGCATAAACACTGTCCAGTTAATGTGCGAAGATTATTTGATGTTAAACGTTGAGATGCGAGATATGTTGACTTATGAGACTTTGGCATATTTGATCATTTCATTTTATTCTGTCACTGAAAACATCTGCCACACGGGAATTACTTCTTCCATTCCTGAACATATGCCACCCACCCACCATTGTTTAGATCACCATCTGCATCTCTTATAAATGTGTACTCTGTGTTTTATACTAAATGTGAGTATAAAACCTTGCTCTGGTCCTCGTATTGTCATGCTGTTGTCATGAGTATTAATGAATTCGTCAAGGAATTCATCAAAAGACATCAACAGTTCTACAAGCCCTGGAACATCAACATTAAGTGGAAAGAAGTTTGCATGTTAGCAGTTATTGTGTCCTATTCATTTCCATGTTGGATCATGCGTGTGTCATGCTGGAATTTCACATGAACAGTTTAGGAAATGAATTATCTTACCATGATGTTGGAATATCAAAGCCAGAAACATGATGTTAGTCCATAAATTAGTGACGTCAACCATCTGGTGAGTTTTGTTACCAAAACAGTGGAGATGAGGGATAGATCAATGTGCCCGGCCGAAGAATCACATTTCTCTTGTCAGACTTGTTGAACAATAAGTTAGAACTAATGTTACTGTTTATTATTGTAAGTTCTTGGTTATGTAGAACTTGTTACTTTACTTTAATGTGCAAAATAGTATGCACTTGATAGGGACTATTTCTAACTGTATTATGACTCATTGCATCACCAGTACATTGTACTCTCGCTCAATTTGCATCGAAATTCACTTGTCCGTTTCGTTCAGTTCTACGTAATTATAGGTATGAATGTACAAATAAGATTAAAAGTAAAAACACACAACACGGACATTGAGAGGACAACTTAATTCTGTCTCAATTTTGTGTTCAGAGGGATTTTTCCATGCAGTTTGAACAGTTGATTTGGTTACCGCCATGGCTAGCCCTGAGAAGGACAAACATTGATTGGCTAACTAAGGTCATGTGACGTGAATAGGAATCTATAAATATGAGTGCAAGGCAGTGCACTGGCAGATAGCTGTCAGAACAGCAAAGTATGAACATCTAAGTAGAAAAGAATTTTGGCCATATATTCCAAATCCAATCGAAAATGATATTTTTTTACATAACTGATATTAACTTTGGCACTTTAAAATCTCAAAACTGAATCATATTGTTATGAGAAATTTTAAACAGCTTATTACATGATTGCTACTGAATTTAAATGCTTTATAATTATTATGTAATTTTTTATAAAGCTGCTGCTATCTCCCACCACACTGCTCAAGTACACTAATACTAAAATTATTTTTTTTCATTGAGATGATGCTACTATGTCAGAATGTGTTACAGTCAATCTAATAAAATTTAGTTGTTAATATACACAGGAATATAATAACAGAATTAATTTCACCATAATATAGTGTATTATAACATTGTCTTTTGACACTTAGACAAACAAGTCTGCTCTGTATTATCAAAAATTGATAGTATTGTGATAGACACTGTGTTTATGTAAAGTCACTAAGCGAGACTGAAAAGCATGTTCTATCTCACCTTTTTTATTTATAAAAATCATTTTTAAGTCCTGAACTCTGGTCTTTACAATATTTAACACACGGGGTATTACAATATTGTATTAAATGTGATCACCCTCCCTCAATATGTACAGTATATATAAAGTTCAGGTTACTGAAGTAGCTGAACTAGATATGAACAGATGAAAAAATGTACGGATATGACCCATAATTAGATTTGCAAAGGTGATGAAGTAATAATTTTATGACAAAATGTTTGGTTAGTTGACAGAAATACTGTATGCAAGATAAATACTGTTATGCCTGGTGAATACTGTATGCAAGGTAAATAATGTATGCCAGGTAAATCCTGTATGCCAGGTAAATATTTATGCCTGGTAAATACTGTATACCAGGTATGCTGGGTAATACTGTATGCCAGGTAAATACTGTGTGCCTGGTAAATACTGTATGCCTGGTGAATACTGTATGCCAGGTAAATACTGTATGCCAGGTATGCTTGGTAATACTGTATGCAAGGTAAATACTGTATGGCAGGTAAATACTGTATGCCTGGTAAATACTGTATGCTAAGTAAATACTGTATCAGAGATCTCGCTAGGATTTTACAACTTGGAGTCCAGGACTCCTATTATGGTAAAAAACAGGAGTCCCACCAGCAAAAGTTGCAGTCCCCTCCCGTAAGCATATTGGGCATACATAAAGTGGCTAAATGTCCAGATGAGAAGAATCAGTAGTTGTGAGTTTAATTTTCTAAATTCTTTACACCATTGACATATAGCTCTTGTTTGTCTGTTAGAATCAGACTGAATTTTGTCAATTCAAGGAAAGGCCTTATTCCAAACACTAGGCCCAGGCATCACACACTTTCTTAAACCTGGCTACTGTTCCATTTAAACTATCAACTCTAGTAACCTTAGCATTCTTCTGAATCTCATTACAATCTCTGCCAATTTGCCCTTTAACCACAAAATAGTTATCCAAATTTACTAACAGCATTTTGTCTAAGTCTCGGCATGTTTGATTTTGAGGTCATATGCACTATTTATTCGGCTACATATTAAGGAAATGAACAAGATAATGAAAGCTAAAGTTGTTCACTTGATGTAAACTTAAATATGACCTCATATACTTCTCTGGGTCTTCCTGCCTCAGAATTCAGTCTTGTCAATACCAGCACATTTTCCCACCACTCAGCAGCTAGTCTATGTCTTTGAACTTGCCGCCCAGCTATTGGGTCATGTTCTTTTGATGTACTCTTATAATGACAAAATATACATCTGGGGGTCTTACAGCCACTTAATTCTGTCCTTGTAAATATCAGTACAGCTAAAATGATCAATTGATCAACACATTTTCCCACTCAGCAGGTGGTTGAAGCAGAACTTGCAAGTCTTTGAATTTGCTGCCCAACTATTGTGTACATACGGAGGACTCCTGCTTAAGTGATTTTCTGCATCCCAGATAAAAAATTTGTGTCCAAATACACATGATTAAGCATTTCCGAGACCTATGTGTATGCCAGGTAAATACTGTATTCCCGGTAAATACTTTATGCTTGGTAAATACCGTATGCTAAATACTGAATGTCAGGTATGTCAGGTAAATATTGTGTGCCTGTGAATACTGTATGCCTGGTAAATATTGTGTACCTGGTAAATACTATATGCCTCGTAAATACTGTATGCCAGGTAAATATTGTATACCTGATAAATACTGTATGCCAGGTAAATATTGTATGCCAGGTAAATACTATGTACTGTATGCCAGGTAAATACTGTATGCCTGGTAAATACTGTATGCTTGGTGAATACTGTATGCAAGGTAAATACTGTATGCCTAGTAAATACTATATGCCTGGTACATACTGTATGTCAGGTACATATTGTATGCCTGGTAAATAAATGTGGTTGCATGTCTAAATAATATATCCTACCATGACAGACTTCTGAAAATTACTAAACTTTTCAAAAACTGCTTTTCCACATTGAATATTGTTTTTGTTTTTTTTATTTACAATGAAAATGCAGTTAAGTGCTGGCAATAATACTTTTCATACAATAAACACTGCCCTATAGTTTCCAACAAAACTGACAAAACACTCCAATCATACAAACTCTAGAACTTGACTGAGACAGAAGAAAATCTCTGAATCAGTCAGAGGTAAAGGAATTTACCTTTACTGTATGCTTTGGTGGATCAAAACCCAACAGATCCTTTGTGTTGGCCTGGTATACAATAAACATATCAGTATCACTCTCTGCTTTGTGCAAGTTGTACCTGCAAAGGAGAATTCTATAATTAGTAAATTCTGCTTGCTATTCACACTGAATCTCTCTCTCTCTCACACACACACACACAAAGAACATCAAGAAAGATGCTCACTCCAAGGTTTCTTTAACAATTATAGCTATTCTATGGTCAGGTTTTTTAACAAATGTAGCTATTCTATGGTCACAAACCAACAAGTTTTTAAAACTCAACAAACAATTTAGTTATCAAAGTTATAAATGAAAATGTGAGAGAAACTTACAGTATTATGAAGATAATCCCAAACTAGTCCTCATAAAGGTCTATGAACAGCCTAAAAAATGAAAAGTTCCCTTGTAAATTTCTAAACCGGAAATATACTGGTCCAAGAATCATGACATTGTCAAGATGGCATTGTCCAGAATTCCTTCAAATAATTTATAATAGTTTCAGAATAATATTATAGTCCAAATAATGTGTGTGTGTGTGTGTGTGTGTGTGTGTGTGTGTGTGTGTGTGTGTGTGTGTGTGTGTGTGTGTGTGTGAGAGAGTGTGAATTGGATTTTTAAAGGTAGCTTTAACAATTTTTCAGCCACATCACTATGATGCCTGCATTGTAGCAGTGTATAGTGATGTCTAGAATGCCTCAGACATGTAGCATGATGCCCCACCCAATCACATTATCCTGACACCAGGCTGACCAGTCCTAACACTAACCTCTCAATGCTGAGCACCAAGCAAGGCAGCTGCTAGTATCATTTTTTGTAAGTCTTTGGTATGGCTCAGCCAGGGTTCAAACCAACTACCTCCTGCATCTGAGGCAGACGCTCTAACCACTTAGGCCACTGGAGTGGTCCAAATACTGAGCGCTTTCTATTTCTACTGAACAGTCCAAACAAATGTTTTTCCTCTAGAATAATATCCAAGTATAACATAAAACATGTCTGCAGACATACAACAGGAACACAACAGGTGTGGAAGACTCCAAATTTTGGAATGAAATTGATTGCTTAATTCTCTCCTCATATACATCATATACTGTGACTGTATTTTGCAATAGACCCCATGTGACAGAATACACTACTCATTTTGCATCGATTTGACCTATTCATGTGACCTAGCCCAACTTATAGGAAGTTACAGAATTATTCTAGAAACACTGAAACCCCATCAGTCACTGAGAAATTAAGCCATAAGTGCCATTTAAGTCTTATTATTAAGATTATTATTAATAACTGTCAATACATATATACTGATCTATTTATAGATCCTTTGAAATGCTATGCTTTTAACAGATTCAGGTCATGTAGCCAAAATTTAACTAAAGATATTCTGTACTATTTACAGCCATGAATAAAACTCTTAAAAATTAGATAAAATCATGTACCAAGAGTTACAAATTTGTCTGTATTCAAGAAATGAAAGACATTAATTGTAATTATACTGTTGCAAATGTGTCAGTGGAACCAGTATACTGAAAATCTGCATTGTACAAATGATTTGAGAGTTAAATCCCAAATATAAAATTTTGTCCTCATTTGAACACAGGTTATGCACACAGTATCAAAAATGTCATTCTGGATAGACCCACATAAACATGGCATGCAGCAAAATTACATCAAAGCAGCATTAACATTACCCACAATGATTGCAAATTTTTATGCTAAATTACCAGATAACATTTCACATTCACAAATGTTTATGCTCATGCTTTATCAGGTTACATTGAAAATTTGCAAAAGATCAAACCAAATTACCCAAGCCTTTCAGAATACAGGTCTTGTTTACTTCAACAATTTCAGGATTATTTACCCAACAAACACTTGTATGTGCCAGCTGACTTGCTTGATTTAGTTTTGTCCAAATTTCAATGAAGTGTGATTATCAGTAATCTGTGGTAATTAGTGCATATAGACAGTGTTTCATTAGTAATTACACTTCAAGCAATAGTTTTAGTATTTTAGAATGATACTGTTCATAGGGATTAATGTAGGCATGAATAAAATCAGACATGCTTTCATATGGATTTAAATTTTAAGACAAGTTTCACCTGAATGAAAATTTAATTTGAATACATATCAGTTATAGAATCGTTTCTTATTCTTTTTTATTTTCATTTTCAGTAATAACATATGCTTTTCTCGTTTCTCTCCATCCATACTTATTTCACAACATATCAAGTTATGGCTGTGAGTGGAAATTATAGCTAATGGATACTGTACTGATAAGCATGCAATAAAACAGTATAAAATACTTTATAATTCTTTTCTTAAAGATGCCATATATACTTGCTTTCAACATACTACAAATGAGCAATGCTATCGAGACACAAATAACAAAGGTACATGTATTAAGGAAAAATCGAATGTAAATGGTTGGTTAACCTCTGGCTGCCAAATGGGCAGGCAAGGTGAACTCTTCCAAGCTCCCTCTCCACTTTGTCCACAACTTTCTTCCACACTTGTTCCTCAACCTCCCCTGACTGAACTATATAAAAAGGGTCAGGTTTCTTCTCCAAACTCTGCTGCAGTTTGAGGTCTCTTTTATCATACAGAAATTTATAATGATGGTCTATCAAAAGGCACATCTTCTGTCCTACGTCTGGTGAAACTTCTTGCCAATTCCGAGCTTTATTTACAGGAGTACCATTTACAGCGACAAGGTTATCAGTTTCTTCTGAAGGTAAACATTGTTCACCAAATTCCTGAATAAAATTCACTTCCCACCTAACAGGAAAATAATACCAATGACTTTTCAGTACTGAAAATTTCTCACAAGTTCTATTTTTAGGATCCTGTATGAGAGCTTTTGTTTGGATTAGTTCCTCTTCAGATAAAGAAACAGTGTCACTTGTCAGAAAGTTTGATTCTGTCATAAAGGATTCAAGGTCATCTTTGTGTATGCGATCTTCACTGTCTCTCAATGGCTGATCACTAACTGATTTTGACATAACACAATTTTTGACTGCCTGTTTTTCTGCAGGTGGACCAATCATTTCTACATATCCATGCCATCCATGACAATTACTGACACTAAAAATAAGAATGACTTTGCCACTGCTAAAGGCTTCAGTAAGGATATCTTTAGGGTGGGGTGGCTTATCCCGATCTCTGCAAGCCCACTCACATGTGTTCACACATTTCTTAAACGAATGGATGTTGGCACATTTTGCAATGAAAAATCTTGTTTCCACTTCTATATCTATAGATGCCATGATTCCTGTCTCAATCAATAATGTCTGAAAAATAAGAAACTGTGTATTTCACTGGGCTGAACTTTTCAAAACAACTAACATAAATTTATATGCATTACAGCAGTGGTTCCCAACCTTTATGAGTATGAGAAACCCTTCTTAAATTCAACAAATTTCACAGGCCCCCACATGTTAATACTTGTACTTTTAGGTTCCGCTAATCGAGAAAATACATACTCCTTGGAATAACCCCATGGACCCACAGTGATCTGTGTACCACAGTATGCGTATCTTGTGGCAGGCATGGTGAGAAATTCCACACTCATCAACCAGACCCCAGAATTATGATAAATACTGATTACAAAAATTTAAACTCAAAAATTCTAAGAACTTCAAGAGCTTTTTAACCAAACATTACTATCACATGCCACTTGTTTCTATATGCAGTGAAGTTAGCTTTACATAATGGTGAATAGTGCAAGATAACAAACTGCTGATATTGGCTTAATTTGTAACATATGAATACACCATAGCTATCATCTGAGTTGTGCAACGTTCCAAATCCAAGAACACTAAGTTAGGAATCTGCAAGTCAAGAAAAATAATACCCATAAGTTTGTCACATAAATATCATGATTCAATTTCCAATTGTTAGACCGACAAGCTGTTCTTCACCACTTTGTTTTACAAATTATTTTCTCATATTCAAGGCAAGGTCACATTATAAAACAAAGCGGCAAAGGTGAACTTGTAAATTTATTATTAATCATTTAAATGTGAAATCAGCATTTTAATAAGAATCACCAAAACCCAAATTACAGTAGACTGTACAGTAAATTTTTTTATAAGAATTACCAAAACCCAAATTACAGTAGACTGTACAGTAAATTTTTTTATAAGAATCACCAAAACCCAAATTACACAAGAGTGTATAATTAGCAAAATATGCACCTTTCAATTTGATAAGCCCCCCTCCCCCATATGTGCATTTCCTATTTCACTGGTTTTAAAATTAAGGTAGGTAGGTAGGTTTCCTTTTTTTAAAAACATTATATATTACTATAATGATTAGTATATATAATGTACTAAGCGCTGCAAGTACTGGGCAAAGCCGGCTCAATTAGATGCACAAATCAATTTCAGAAATTCTTTTCAACACACATTTTCTTTTTGGCCTAAGAATTATTTACCTATGCCAGGTAGCAAAACTGTTCTGTAAATTGTCCTCTGTCAAATTTTAAAACTTGAAAGAATAATTCAAATTAGGATGCATGAAGATGTGTCAAATATCAAGACAAAGATACATATTCATGTGGACCATGGTTGGTGAATGTTATGAAAACTGATAAGGGATATGGAGGGTTATGAAAATTGATAAGGGATATGGAGGGTTCCCCACAGAATAGGATACTGCAAACCAAATACCTGACTGTCTGAAATACATTGGTCTGAGGCTGAAATGGTAGTCTGCACTGCGAGTCCCTCAGTTGCTAGAGCATTGGACTCATAATCCAAGGGTTCAACAGCCACACACATCACCCAAAGTTAGCTGCCTTGGTGCCTTTGAAAAAAGCACTTAGCTTCCTTTTTCTGGCATCATATAGCCAATAATGTTATTAAATGTGCTTTGAAAACCAACAAACACAGATGCCCTTAAAGGAAATGATGCTCATATTTCTCTTTTGGTGAAACCCCATGTCAACATGACCATCCACACAGGAGGTCTAGTGAAAGCATTATTTTTTAAAGATAGCATGGTTAGTTATAACTGAATGTCTGAGTGCCATCCTTTTCATTTAGGACCAACCTGACACCATAAGTCTTCTGGTGAAACTTTCATGTCAATATGATTTGTGTTACGTGTAGGCTCGTACAAATGTAACAGAAGAAAAGAGTGAAGTCAACAAGCTTTGTATATTTAACAAAATAATTTATTTCCCTAGAAAACAGTGTAAAAATTGGTAAATAGAACTTACAGTTTGTGAATATAATCCAAAATTTGATCCAAAGAATGAAAACACAAGTCCTATCACTAAATAGTTCTATTCGAATCCAGGTTCGAATCTTGACGACGTACAAATATGGAAGGTGATGACGTCAGATGTGGTCCAATGTACGAATATCAACAATTCCTCAACTGAATCATAATTTTTGTTTCCGAATAATTCCAGAATAAATTTCCATGAATATCTTTTCAGAATTTTTTATAAGAAAGTCAACTTGTTGAGTTTCCAGGAGAATAAATTATTAAATCCAAAAATAAGATAAAAAACAAACAATCTGGCAACAAATAAAAATAACACCTTGTTCCTTCAAGATGTTAAAACGACTCTGACAGAAAAATATTAAGAATGCGTATTTAAACCCCAAAAACATCATTTCAAGTCTTGCGAGATGGGTCATGTGGTCTCTTACTACAAGAGATCCATCACGTACGCCAGTGTAGCCCCACTTAAAAACCAATAATATATAAAAGTTGTTTACACATGGTGATCACGCAAGGAAAGTATGACCCTGATACTGACCAATCATTTTAACTGCCTGTTTACATTCTTGCCAGCCCAAGATGAACTAGGTTAACTAAAAATAATTCTCATGTAACACGTTTTACGTCTTAGATAAATAACATTTAGGAAAAGAAAATATCGAATTACTGAAAAAGAATTTTGAATCCTTTCAATAATCATTACAATAAAATGTAATGAAACAAAAATAAAATAAAAAAGAATTTTAAAACTAACACACAAGCAATTTAATTACATATACGTAACACTTCCCCCCATAAATAAAAAAGAAAGATTTATATAATAAAGCTTTCTTTTTTACCACATGTAAATTATACATGAGGTAAACAAAATTACATGAAAATTCTTATGAATTATATAAAGTGTATATGAAATAATATTTCTATACACGGGAAAGTGTATCTGCAATCAAATTGTCTTTTCCTTTGATGTGCCTGATGTTCAGATTATACTCTTGCAAAAACAAACTCCACCTTAATAATCTTTGATTTTTATTTTTCATCTTGTCGATGAAAGTAAGGGGGTTGTGATTACTATACACAACATTCGGAGAAGGAGCCGAGCTAAAGTAAACTTCAAAATGTTGTAATGCCAAAATTAAAGCTAAACATTCCTTCTCGATTGTTCAGTAATTTCTTCGGTGCTTATTTAATTTCTTAGAGAAATAGCACACTGGGTGATCAATACCATTTCTGTCTTCTTGAATCAATACTGCTCCAACCCCAACATCACTTGCATCCACAGACAATTTAAAAGACTGATTGAAATTTGGAGCTGTCAGAACCGGCGCACTTTTGAGTATTGCTTTTAACCTACCGAAAGCTTCCTGACATTTTTCGGACCAGAGAAACTTATTTCTCTTACTTAACAAATTTGTCAGAGGTTCAGCAATATTGGAAAAATTGAAACAAAACTTTTGATAGTATCCGGCCATACCCAAAAATCGCATTAATTGCTTTTTACTGACAGGCACAGGAAAATCAGAGACAGCCTTGACCTTAGCATCAATAGGTTTAACTTGACCATTTCCCACAATATGTCCTAGGAAAGTTACACAAGCACGGCAGAACTCACTTTTAGATAAATTGATTGTCAAATTAGCATCAGTGAGTCTCTCAAAGAATTTCCGAATCGTGGCTAGATGTCCTTTCCAGGTGTCGTTGTAGATGATGACTTCATCAATATAAGCATCACAATTATCTAGACCGGAAGTAATCATATTCATCAAGCGTTGAAACGTACTTGGAGAACCCTTCATCCCAAACGGCATTACTTTATATTGATACAGTCCATCTGGAGTCACAAACGCCGAAATTTCTTTCGCTCTTTCCGTAAGTGGAATTTGCCAAAATCCTTTCAGAAGGTCAAATTTGGTGACATACTTGGCATTTCCAATTTTATCAATGCAATCATCGATCCTTGGTAATGGAAATGAATCTGTTTTAGTCACGCTGTTCACCTTCCTATAATCAGTGCACATACGGAAAGTTTTATCCGGTTTCGGAACAAGTATGCATGGTGAACTCCAATCACTTTTACTGGGCTCTATTAAATTGTTCTCCAGCAAATACTGAATTTCCTTTTTCAAGTATTCCTGTTTGAGAGGGTTCATCCTGTATGGGTGTTGTTTCACAGGTTTTGAATCTACAATTTCAACGTCATGAAAAATTTTGTTTGTCCTCGTAGGAATATCCGGAAAAAAGTGATCATATTCGAATAATAACTGTTTAAGTTCATTTCTTTTTTGTTGCTGCAAATGTAAAAGTTTCTGGTCTAGATCTTTCATAATTTCCGAATTCCGAAGATTTGTTGCTCCAAGATCAACAGTATCCAATTGAATTTCTTCAGTTAAATCCTCAGTTGGTGGGACAGGTACAACTAAATTAATTGTAATAATTTACCTGGCTATCTCTTTCAATATACAAGTACTCCATTAATTTATTTAGACCAGAGTACTATAATTATAATTTAACTCATTCATTTTCTTCTTTACTTTGTAAGGGCCATAAAATCTAACTTGAAGAAAATTTTGAAGAATGAGCAAGAGAGAATGAACTCTATTACAAGACTCAAATATTCTCTCAAGTAAAGTTTTGTGAAACCATAGTTTCACTTTTGACTTGAATTGCGGAGTGCCAAATTCCAGCATAACATGCTGGAAAAGTCCAGACATGAAATTTGACCTTTGACCTGATTGAATTGATTTAGGAATGCCAAATTGAGTAAAAACCTTTATCAAAGTTTTTACTATAGTATTCCTCAAAGGAATTGCCTCTGGGAATTTAGTTGACGCACACATAATGGTCAACAAATATTGGCTGCCTGACTTGGTCTTAGGTAAGGGAAAAACACAATCTACCATAATTCTGCTAAATGGTTCATCAAATGCAGGAATTGGTTGCAGATGAGCCTTAGGTATCTTCTGATTGGGTTTTCCTACCATTTGACAAGTATGACAAGATCTACAAAATTTACAAACATCACTTTTGATTTTTGGACAATAAAAGTGAGTCAAGATCTTGTTATAAGTTTTATTTATTTCTAAATGACCAGCCAGAGGAGTTTCATGGGCCAAACTAAGTATTTCCTGTCTGTAAGATTTTGGAACTACAATCTGATAGTTCACTGACCACTCGTCATTAGCAGGTACCTCGGGAGGTCTCCATTTTCTCATAAGAATTCCATTTTTAATAAAATAACAGACAGGTACTTCAGTGGCTTCAGTTTCACTAATGGCCCTCTGAAACAAACAGGAGATCTCAGGATCTTTTTCCTGTTCGACGAAGTGATTGTCGTTTATCACCCTGATTAGATAAAAGAGAATGAGTATTTAAAAGAGGATCACTGTGATCAATACCTTTTGATTGATCCAAATTAGAAGTGAAAGTGACCTCATCAAAAGCAAGACCAATGCATGTGTCAGCTAAAAGAATATTTTCCTTATCAAAACCATTCTCAAGAGCTTTCTTTGACATAGCTCTGGTAACTGCACAAGCTGGATATAACTCAGGGAATTCTTTTTCAATTGGATCAAGTTTCTGATCAAAAGAAGGCTTGTCAGTTACAAGTGGATTAACAACAACCTTGTCTCCAGCTAGGTCATTGCCTAGCAACAAATGAATGCCCTCAACGGGTAGGTTAGACACTATACCAACTGTCACAGGTCCTGAAACTAAGTCTGATGACAAATTTACAGAATGGAGAGGAACATTAACAAAGCCGCACTCTACTCCCTGAACGAGAACACTCTCATTAGAACAGGACTTCTCAGAAAAAGGCAAAATACCTGACACTAAAAGACTCTGAGAAGCTCCTGTATCCCTTAAAATTTTAATAGGGATAGGATTGGCCGGATCACCCAAGAGTGATATAGAACCCTTCGACATGAATGGTTCATAATTCTCCATAATAAAATCAGACTGGGGTTTATTAGACCCAGCAAATGTATTGCTTTCGAAACATGACCGTGACCTTGACCTCTTAGAAATAAGAGCATTTGGGACAGGTCTATCTTGATTCTGATGCCTATATTTCAATTTGAAGCAGTCAGAAATGACGTGTCCTTTTTTCTTGCAATAGGTACAGACAGGCAGAGACAAGGATTTTGAATCAAGTTTATCAGAAGCTTGATTTTTAGAAGTTGTGCCAGATTGAATTTTAGGAGGAGTCGTATTAGGCTGAAATACCTTTCTACCAGTAGACTGCTGAGTGAATGATTTGCCTACAACAGGAACTTTATGAGTTAAAGAATACTCATCGGCAGTAAGAGCAGCATTTTCCTAGGTTTCGATCTTATGCTCCTCAAAATGAGTTTTAATGTCATTATGAGTGCACTTCTTGAACTCTTCAAATTGCCTTTGTCTTTCTTCCATTTCTTTTTTAAATTGCAAATGAAATGCTTCCCTTTTTTCTTTAAATTGCAAATGCATTGCTTCCCTTTTTTCTTTAAATTGTAACTCCATTTGTTCTTTCTGTAACTGCCTTCATTTATCATTCTCTCTTGCTTCCTTTTCCATTTCTTCTACCTCAAATTCAAGCTGTTTTATCTCTAAATCCAACTTTTATAGCTCGACTTCTATATTGTATTTCATTTTCAAAATTACTAAACACTCCTGAGTAAAATTCAGAACTTTTCTACTTTTTATGATACATGTATTGTAAATGAAAGCCTGTTGTTTTCACTTAAGATTTCACACAAAATGTAAAATAGTACTTGGGATTTAGAAACTAGGGGAATTTAAATTTCAGAAAACAATTTTCTGAAATATTTAACCAAAATTCTTATATCCCAAGAACGAGCGACCCAATTTTCTCCTGTTACGTGTAGGCTCATACAAATGTAACAGAAGAAAAGAGTGAAGTCAACAAGCTTTGCATATTTTAACAAAATAATTTATTTCCCTAGAAAACAGTGTAAAAATTGGTAAATAGGACTTACAGTTTGTGAATATAATCCAAAATTTGATCCAAAGAATGAAAACACAAGTCCTATCACTAAATAGTTCTATTCGAATCCAGGTTCAAATCTCGACGACGTACAAATATGGAAGGTGATGACGTCAGATGTGGTCCAATGTACGAATATCAACAATTCCTCAATTGAATCACAGTTTTTGTTTCCGAATAATTCCAGAATAAATTTCCATGAATATCTTTCAGAATTTTTTATAAGAAAGTCAACTTGTTGAGTTTCCAGGAGAATAAATTATTAAATCCAAAAATAAGATAAAAAACAAACAATCTGGCAACAAATAAAAATAACACCTTGTTCCTTCAAGATGTTAAAACGACTCTGACAGAAAAATATTAAGAATGCATATTTAAACCCCAAAAACATCATTTCAAGTCTCGAGAGATGGGTCATGTGGTCTCTTACTACAAGAGATCCATCACGTACGCCAGTGTAGCCCCACTTAAAAACCAATAATATATAAAAGTTGTTTACACATGGTGATCACGCAAGGAAAGTATGACCCTGATACTGACCAATCATTTTAACTGCCTGTTTACATTCTTGCCAGCCCAAGATGAACTAGGTTAACTAAAAATAATTCTCATGTAACACGTTTTATGTCTTAGATAAATAACATTTAGTAAAAGAAAATATCGAATTACTGAAAAAGAATTTCGAATCCTTTCAATAATCATTACAATAAAATGTAATGAAACAAAAATAAAATAAAAAAGAATTTTAAAACTAACACACAAGCAGTTTAATTACATATACGTAACACTTGCAATTTGAAGGAGTATCAATTACAAGATTTCAAGATGACTGCTATGGTGGCCATATTGGACCTCAGATTAGCACCATTTTTATTTAGGAAACAAGACTTTATGAGAAGTATTTTGGTGAAAAACCCATGAAACTATGATCATCTTTTAGAAGTAGTGATAACATTTTCAAGATTTCAAAAGTGTCAACTTTTTCAAGATGGTCTGGTGACCATATTTTGAGGTCAGATCAACACCATTTTCATTTAGGAACACCTAGACATAAGTCTTCTGGTGACAACCCATGTTGATATATCTTTCTTTTAACAAATCAAAGTAATAACAAGATTTTCAAGATGGCTACCATGTCAACCATATTGGAAGTCATACTGGCTCCATCATCATTTAGGTTTGTGCTTTTTTCAGGTTTAAAAAAGCCATTTTACAGCACATGATAGGCTATATATGGCAGCCAGTATATCTGGTGAAGAAAGAACCCAGGAAGAACCATCAACCCACAGAAAGCTACTGGCAAGCTTTCTCACATACCCACAATGGCCAAGCCAGAGACACAAACCCATGCAGATAGCAGTGAAATGGCAGTGATCAGTAAAGGCACATGCTTTTGACCACTCAGCTGCCCAGAGCACCTCTTCATTTAGGACCATCACAAAAATCTTACAGTGAAAACACGACCATCCATTCCGAAATAGTGATAACTGATGTGGCAGCAATAGCACCATTTCCTTCTGGAGCAACTAGACCATGGAATGAATGTGTACATAAATTTTAACGACAATCTTCCATGTAGTTTTGGAGTAGAAGTGATAACAAACTTGTGCTAACAGACAGAAAACAGACAACAAGCAATCCCAATATGTTCTTATGGTCTATGACCAATAGAGCTAAATGCACAATCAGTATTATCTAAGTACTGTTAGTTTACACTTTAATTCCTATTTCCAGTAATATGTCTCTTTTACTTCATTAGTTCACAAAATTTCACTTCGTAACAAATATTTCATCTTCATGATTTTCGATCTTTGCAGTGAACATTACCCAGTACTGGGACCTTTTTCATCTCCTACCATCTCAAATATGATTCTCTATTTGTCTAGCTTATTGCTTTTGTACTGTAAGTCAAAATTGTTCTGCACTCATTTAAAGCTATGATGTCAACTTGCAAAAATGTATCAAAAATGGCCAAAATTTGGTTATTTTTACCCAATCCCTGCAACCTACTATACTTTTATGGAAATTTCAATACATTTCTTCATATAAAACCACACAAGAAAAGCTGACTGGTTAAGCTTTTTTAATTTCACCTCAAACATGTCATGCATATTTTTGCTGGGTATTCACTCTGAGAGCATACCTGTAGTCTTGCATTCAAACACTGTAATCATAGTGAGCAGCATCATGTATATATTGAATGCTTAAACAAAACAGAATCATGCCATCATAAGCATCCTGGATTCTACTTTAACAAATGAGTGATTTTATTGTTTAAATGTATCATTATGGCTGGTTTTCATGAAGATTTTTCATCTTATAGACCATTCAATTTTGTATGAAAAACTGAAAATCTATCATTGTAATGAAAACTCTCTAAAATGGTTTACTTATTACTTAACTGGTAGAGTGGGTGTCTGGACAATTTGGAGGCAGATAATTCAGAGAAGGGACAATTCAGAAATAGATGATTCAGGGATGGACATTTTGAAGAATGAATGATTTGGAGAGGGGAATTTTCAGAGAATGGACAATTCTGAGAAAGAAAATTTGGAGATTGTGAGTAATGAATTCAGAGATGAAAAAGTTAAATAAAAATGCAAGGCGAATTAACAAGACTCACATATAAAAACATCTTTAATGAACTGATATTTTTAAGAAATGTCCATGGGTTAAACATATGAAATAAGAATATCATACAAAGAAGCTAAAACTTTTGAGCTAAGTTACATGACAACATATGATTGAATGCATACAATATTATGTTTGATTATTTTAATATTGTATCTATTCAGTCACACAAGGTACATACAGATCTGGTAAACTGAAATTCAATGACTTTTCAATGACCAGATTTCAGTTTTCAATGACTACTCATGGTATCAAGTGTTCTACTTCAGTTACAAATTTAAATACAAGAAACAATACAAAAACAATACAGAAATAAATCAAACTGGATATTTTTATGCCTATTTCAGCATCCCAGAGAACGCCGAATTGCACATGTACCATTTAATATATTTAGCCAGTGATGCATTACCCAGTCAGCACGAGTATGGAGCAAAGTGCTACTATTCATAAATGATGAGTGCTAATAAGGTAACTAACGAAACAGTGAGAACATAAATAGTGCTGTTCCCCATTCAAACAGTCACGTGCTGTGCTCTTTACATGAAGTGTACTGGCTGATATACAATTATGGCAGACAGTCATCATAAGGTACTTACAGGACTTACAAATGGATGTATATTAATAACTTGCCTGCGCCTTTCAAAAACTTCGAAATGAAATACTGCATTTTGTCAGATTGTTGAAGGTTTGGTCTGGGAAATTAGATAACATTTTTTTTACAGCCCAATGGGCAACTTATTTAAACTATGAGATGGGACCAATTTAGACTTATTGGAGTCCCAGGTCTTGGGCTTAGTCCTACAAAGTAAACCCTATCACCCCGATATTTTTCTTCTGGGTGGGTGATGGGTCTTACTGCCTAACTAACGGCACTGTGTAGCGTGTTTTGATGTTGACTAACAGTGTAACGAAAAGTCAAATTTTCAGGAATATCACTCACAACTGGCAACCAATAACGATGCATTTCTACAAACTAAAGTTATAATGTTTTTGTCAGACTTTACTTACCCTGATGTCTTTTCTCCAATAAATTCAAATTCTCGCAAAAGAAATGGACCTGTTTTCAAGTCTCGTTGGCCTACATTTCAGTTGGCTGGAAAGCGATGAAAGCCAGGAATGCTGAAATTGGGTTGGGTTGAAATATTATTCTTTAATGAAACGAATAAAAAAATATATTATGCCTGTTGGAACTATAAGCAACGTTTCATTTCGTTCAAGAAACATATCCCCCACATGTACTTGAAGATACTCCGGCATACCTCGACTACCGTCGCATTGCAACAAATTCAAATGTATGTCAATGGAACATGAAAATGCATCCATTTGTTACTGTCATATTTTGATTCCACCAGGATAAAGACAGCACAGTAAGTATATTAATTACACATTAATTAGTGGAAGAATGTCGATATAGGCTGCCAAGTGTGTGATATTCCTGAAACTTTGACTACTCGTTCCGATGTCAACGACATCGGAACACGCTATGCAAGGCCATTATTTGGGTTGTAAGACGTAACACTTAAACAAAAACAACATGTGCTATGTCTTACATTGTAGGACTAGTCTTGGGCTAACCTATTTTACATATACTCTTTCAATATTTAAAATATTTTTTATTACTGTGGGTTGAGATGCAATAATTTGCTACTGATCATGTTATAGTCTCGCAGAATAAGCTGAGGAAGATCCGAGTTATAGTCAAATAAGTCACATAACACCATTGATAAGTAAGCGCCGCAACTTTTGAAGTTGGTCAAATAAGTTTGTGCCTTCGAAAACTGGAGTATGCAAGTCAATGCCATACCTTACATTTGTTTTAAACTATTTCTGTATGCAAGGCACCTGTCAATGTGCTTGTATATTCATTCCATCGTTCATTTATAATATGCCATTATGTTTAATTTGAGTTATTTTGTTTCGCTGACTTGCTTCTAGCTTTTGTTGACTTCATTGTCATGCGATGTACTTCGCTAACGTTCGAAGTATGCATACAGCAAACAGGATCGTACTAAATGACGCGTAGACGGTCAAAAAAAAAAAAAAACACGCAAAGAGGGTCACAGGCACGCGAAGACGAGCAAAGACACGCGAAGAGAGTGCAAAAATTTTATAGGATAGAATATTACTGAGTTATTTAATTAAGTTTTTCGAACAGCCTTGAAAATGTGCAAAAACGCGCAAAAGAGGGCAAGAGTGTACAGAGAGCATTAAACAACTGACAATACTGGACAATAATTAATTCCATATGTCTAAAATATAAATATAAATGCACTTTTTTCAGAACCATGAAGAAGTGCAGTAAACAAGGATTTATTACAAAATTGTTATAGATTAGTTGACAAGATTTCTTTAACTTTAAGGCCATCAAGTCTTCATGGATCAAAGTGTAGAGATGTGTTTACAGTTGTTCTAAATGCGATTTTTCCAATTAGAGAAGTTAAACTAAAATAAAGAAAAGAAATTAATATTTGGTTATTAAGCGAAAATTAATAAAGAATATAAGGATTAAAAAAGTATCACGCAATGTTTATCATTGTAAAAAAGAAGAAAAATTAGCAATGCTCTGTTCTAATACGGTGTAATTTTGCTTGTTCTTATTTATCGATAATTTGCAGGTGATATGTGAATATTGACCCCGGTATACAACCTATATGGAGGGGGGTGGGTCACGTTTCTACAGAGAATAATGACTTCTTTCTTGAATAAAACTTACCGAACTCGTAAAATTTAGACCCCATCGGGCAGGGCATGTCTCAAGTCCTAGTACTTCGTTTTACCATGTGAATGTTATTGTCTCCAACATAAAACTAAAACGTGATCACTCCACCAAAAGTTGTCAGAAGTTTTAGAATATGTTTACGTATGATTAGTCATTTCAAAATATCAACTTTATTCCAGCTTGGCTATTCATGTAAAAATTATATTGTGATAAGGATAAACACTAATACATATATTCATTATAAATGCATACATGAATCAGTACTGTGCAAAGTGGGATTCCACTGTTTGACAAAATGCATATTTTAATTATTACGACTCAGCGGTCTCAAGCTAAGTAACAGAAAGGAACAAAAACCAACAAGATTTGTAAAATTCAACAAATAGTTTATTTCCCTAAAATACACAGTAAAAATTTAAAAAGAACTTACAGTATTGTGAATTAAATCCCAAATAGTCCTAAATGTTCTATCACAAGCCCAGATCTATGAAACTCGAATTGAATTCCAGTGGTGTTCCAAATAAATTCCAATACTGACTGTGTTGATGTGCCTGTAGTCTCCAACGTATTAATGTGCCAATAGCCTGGAATGTGGTGATGTGTTAAGTCTTTTGATGTATCACAATAATATAATCTAAAATGGCCTTGCCTGATTTCACTATAATTCCAAATTAATGATTTTAGTCCAAGAATATTAGAAAGCACTTTGTAAACCCAGTGAATAATAATTTGATTAAATAAATCCACCCAAATTAAAAACTGAACACAACAATAAGACTGATTCTACTTTGGATGTTAAGGCAAGAATGAATTAATCCTAATGAAAACAACTTTATATAGCCCTCCATTTGATATAGGTCGCAATTACCATTTTCTGGAAATCTCTGTCAACTTAATGGGAAATTTTCTTTCTGGAACTTTCCAAGGTAATTCAAACTGAAGTAAACATGTTTACAATTAATAATTATCTAAATATTTAATCCATACTCAAGGCATCATCTCTCACCCAGTCACATTATACTGACACCAGGCCGACCAGTCCTAACACTAACGTTTTAATGCTTAAGCGAGGCAGCTGCTAGTACCATTTGGGAGTCTTTGGTATGAACACGAGACTGGGTATGGATTAGGGGTTTCAACTCTCCATTCACGTATTTATCGTATGCCATATTAATCTTTCCGTCCATTTGTACGTACACTTGACCTCTATATCTAACGACAGCCTGTTCTGACTCAAGTTCCAAGGTGAGGTTCTTGTTACGTGTCTAGGCTCGTACAAAAGTAACAAGGAAAAGAGTGAAGCCAACAAGCTTTGTAAATTTAAGAAAATAATTTATTTCCCTAGTAAAACAAGGTAAAAATATGAAAAAGGACTTACGGTTTATTAATCAAATCCAAAAATTAATCCAATAATTAAAAATATAAGTCCTGTCGCTAAAAACTTCTAAGTGAATCAAAGAATCAAAGTTCGAATCCCGATGAAGATGGAAGGCGATGACGTCTTCGATAACCTGTTTTGTGTTGTCGTGTGAACAGTTCCTTGTTGAATCACCAAGAATAATATTCCGGCTTTAGAATTCCAAATTATTTTCAGAAAATGTTTTGTCCAAGAATTCTTATGAGCACTAGATAAAGTCTCCAGGGAAAATAAATTATTAATTCCGAAAAATAGAAAAATTCAAATCAAACTGGCAACAACAAAAATAATACCTTTGAGCCCAGCCCGAAGATATGAATTACGACTGACTAGAAATCACTATGAAACATGTTTTAAGCCTACTTACAACGCAGAACGGACCACCTGATAGGTCATGTGATCACTTCCTTTCAAGCGACGCAGTAACATTATATGTCAATTATCACGTAGGCCATGTACGGATTCGATTGTACTGAACGAATCTTACTATAAGATTCAATAATAAAAAAAAATAAAAAAGTTGTTTACAACAGAGCTGAAACTGTCTCTAAAATCTAGGTCATCAAAACATACAAAGTTTCAAACTACTGCGTTTTTATCAGGTTTAACAGAACTGAACTGAATTTTCTGGGAAAATATCATATCCAGTGAATAAAGTTATCATTACAATAACATGTAATGAAATAAAAATAAAATGAAAAAGAAATTTAAAACTAACACACAAGGAATTAAATTACATATACGTAACATTCTTTACGAGTCGTCTTAATTATTTATTAATAATTATTAACAGATTTCATACTTATGTTGTATTAACCAGTTTTTATTGGAAACAAAATTAATTATTTTATTGCATTTATTTCATCACAATGAATGTAATGACATAATTCTAAACAATGACAAAACAATGCATTTATTACATCACAATGAATATAATGACATCATTCTGAACACTGACAGAACCAAAGTAATGGCATGATTCCGAACACTTATCTAAAAACTGATACAACAAATGTAATGGCATGATTCCAAACACTGACACAACAAAAGTAATAACATGATTCCAAACACTGATGAAACACTGATGAAACAAAATGGTAAATACTGATACAACCATGGCATTATTCTAAATACTGATACAACCAAAGTAATGGCATTATTCTAAATACTGATACAACCAAAGTAATGGCATTATTCTAAATACTGATACAACCAAAGTAATGACATTATTCTAAATACTGATACAACCAAAGTAATGGCATTATTCTAAATACTGATACAACCAAAGTAATGGCATTATTCTAAATACTGATACAACCAAAGTAATGGCATTATTCTAAATACTGATATAACTAAAGCAATGACATTGATGCAAGTAGAGTAATGACATGATTTTAAATACTAACACAACTAAAGTAATGACATGATTTTAAATACTAACACAACTAAAGTAATGACATGATTCTAAATACTAACACAACTAAAGTAATGACATGATTTTAAATACTAACACAACTAAAGTAATGACATTTTGGGTTTTTTATTTGGGGTTTTATTTCATCATAACTTGACATGGTGCTACCAAATAAAACAAAGGATACGTCAAGCCTATTGCTCAGTCGTAAAGTTTGTCAGTAAAGCATATACCATCATCCTGAGACCTTTATGATTCATTTTTGTGCATTAATAATCAAAACAATTTGTAAACGTTAATGTGTCTTCAAAAAAGAACACGTATATTAATATCTAACAGCGGTGAAAACATTGATAATGTACTACCTGATGTAATGATTTTACCAATTAGAGACAGAAATAAATTTAAAAGGTTAAGTGTAATGTTTAAGATTTCTAATAATAATGCCCCTCAATATTTGCCTTGCTTATTTGATCAAAGCAATACTTCACTGTTTCATATTCAAAATCCTATGTCCGATGATCCTAAAACCTAATAATGAACTTTTCAAAATAAGTTAGGGTGACTAGGTATAATTTTTCTTTAGGTCTGTCGGTGGATAAGCAGACATTTTAACCCTACGGTTGATTTATTATTTAGCAACGACATGAAGTTTTGAATTAATAAAAAAATATATCCGTAACGGCTGCATGTCGCGGTTGACTTTTGGTATAGTAAGGTTTGTTTACGTCGTGGTTACGTACTAATTAAAGAATGAACAAGAGGAGAACAAACCGCGTCTATTAAAATGAACCAAGGCAGTTAAAATTATATGTCATGGAACAGGAAAATGTCTTAACAACTCAGGCAAAAAGCTCGCCCGAAGATCAAATTTATGCAAGAAAGCGAGCTGCCGACACAGTTTCAATAGACACTGACACCCATGCTCAAAGTTTCTGTTGTCTTTTTCATGCATGTGATAACGGAACAGATCCCAGGTGGTACTATCCATTTGATAAGGTAGGTTCAGGACATGGCATGAAGAATATCATATATGAAATATATATGATTTGACATTTCTGCAAGGAAGCTAATCCTTTTGTGTGAGACGTCGATCTCTCCCCCCCCCCCCCCATAAATACACGCCAGGGATGACATCTTACATAGTAGGACCACAAGAAAGCAAATGTTGGGTTTTAGGGCCCCGTTCAGAGAAA
>JAECUM010005372.1:0-16238 GCA_016617855.1 Megalonaias nervosa | reverse complement strand
CGCAAAATAATTGCGTTTCATGGATTTCATGGGGAAAGACTAACATAAAATTTGCAAGGAAAGTTTAACAACACAGTTAAAATGAATTCATTTTTTAATGGAACCCCTATACAAACAATTGAAATAAACAAATATTTTAAAGGACCCTCCATAAAAACATCTGAAATAAAAGCATTTTGGTGTGCTTGAAACAAATACTTGGTCCATGACATTTTTCAATGACCCTTTTAGTTTTCAAATGGTGCAATGTTTTCTCCATTTTGCACTGCATTATATAAAAACCTGGGCCATTATCCCACTGCAAGGGCCCACCTGTTTTCTGAGTTAGGGAGATCCATGCCTTTGAAACTCTTTAGTGGGTGAAGATCAAGCTTGGTCACTGTGGCAGTCAAAGTGTTGATTTATATACTACAATTGATTCCACTGTCGTCAATATGGATCCCAATCTAACATAAAATCACATGATTGAGGATTTGGGCCGATTTAATTTCTTAAGCTTGACTATATATGCCAGGTGACATCAAGATATAGTGAAGGTGAAAAAAGCAGGTACAAGAGCTAATTTACATAAGAAGATGGTGAATCTATGACCCAAGAATGGTTTATAGTTTAATTGTTTTATTGATGAAATCTCCAACAACCTAGTATACTTTACTTAAATGACAAAGTGTGCTAGTCTGGCAGACTTGATACAGGTCTACAACAATACACAATATTTGTTTTACATATATATGCATACAAACACAATATTGCTGCTAATTAAGGGCACATAGACTAGTGAACATGCTAATTCATACATTAAGAAAATATCTTTTTCTAAAAAAAATTATATATATATATATATATATATATATATATATATATATATATATATATATATATATATATATATATATAAAAGATACCTATTAAAGTAAACAAACCCAACATAAGAATAACAGAACTATCAAAAAAATTAAACCAGAAACAACAAAATATGAAAAGTAACACACAAGAACTAAGTACTAAAAGTCAGCAAATGATAATTTTAACTGAAAGACGCACGTCAGTACAAGAAAACTGGCATAAATTACGGTAATCTTGGGTGCAGAAGGCATGGCAAAAGGGCAACACTGCTGACTATTAGATCTCTCCATGACTTTCACTATGAGTAATAATGCTAATAAATTCAAAGGACTCTGATTGGCCATGAAGGGTCATATAGTAAACTCCCCAGACTGGGTTATTTAAGCCAAACACTGTATATTTGAAGTGTTGGGGATTCAGTAAACAATGTATGTGTAATTTATAAAACTTAACTCTGTCCCTAACATAAAATTCTTTGCCATTCTGCCGAAATGTTATTTTTATGCCAAGGGACAATGAGATAGCAGCGGTACAAAGCGCAGGTACCTGAAACTTGTTTATTGAGGTAGGGGATCAATTTAAGACTTGAGACAGGTTTGTACTCAAACATTTTAATTTTTATAGTTGACATGTCCACCATCTTCATTGACTTTCATGAAACTTGTGCATGAATGACAAAGTTCATTTGATACCAATACATTTATCGATTACGTAAAGTTTGGCTGAACAAGAAACCAGCCTCGCTTGTAAATGTAGATCATTAAATACCCAGAATGACCTCTGACCCTCAACGGTCTTCAGTGGGTGAAGATCAAGTTTGGTCATTGCTGATGTAAGCTATCTATCTAACTCCTAATTTGGCATAACATCACATAGTCTGAAGGTCTGGTCTGCTTTGTCTTCTGTAAGCTAACCTATCTTTGATATGCAACTATTTCAGTAAACTAGTCCTCCCTCATAGATATGTAACAAGTTTTAGTTCTACTTGTCGTATAAAAACTTAGCTCATGCAAATAATAACCTGTCATCTGTTATCACAAGTTTCTTACTGCTACTCCACCTGAACTACTGGAAGGGTTCTATTAAAAAAGTTTACATACATATAAATGTCAAGGTCTATTTGGTCCTAAATGATACTGGTGCTCATCTGAGAGGCAATTATGCGCACCATGGTTTCCATTTTGAAAATTTATCACTACTCCAGTCCTGAATGTTTGGTCATATCGATGACCATACAATGGTCAAAAATGAATATGGTATTACAGAGACATCAAATATGGCCTCCAGTGTAGCCATCTTAAGATCATTCTTATCACCACTGTTGTCCTCAATAGATGGTCATAACATGCAGTTTTACTAGAAGATTTAGAATAATGTCTAGCTCATCCTAAATAAAAATGATACCAATCTGACATACAATATAGCTGCTAGGGTCACTTACACTTGTGAACATGTTAACTCAAACATTAAGAAAATATTTTTTTTAAAATAATTGTAGCTAAAAAGTTGGATATATTAATTACTAGAAATGCTTACTGGCTAATAAGTATATATCTATTACTTGGATTTGTTTTTGTTTTTTTTTTCTTCTCCTCAAGTCATTATATTTATTGTCTCACCAGTATTAAAAGAACGTGTAATGATCGCTTTTTAGTGGCAACCACTGTGGGGGTGTCAGTGGTAGTTATGTCAATGGTGTTAACATAATGAGTTAAATGCTTTTTGTACAAATAAATCACACCCCATATAATGAGATATACTCTAGTTTTCACATAACCCTTATTTCTATTAACCTTTGTTGTCAACACATGAAGACATAAAATGCAACACAAACCAGCATTCTCTCAATTAATGTTTCTTCCATTCTTCCTCCTTTGAATCGGGTTTTAGTTCTACTGGTAGAAGACCAGAAAAGCTACGCAATGGTCCAATATTTATCCAGTGTCCATAGCAGATGTTTGCTATTGCTATTCCTCCAAAACTACCTGAAGGAAAATCATGAAACTTGTCACACTTTTACTCTGAAGTTGAGTTGGTCCTAAATGAAAATGGTACCTGTTTAACATTCAATCCTCTTGGTGATGGCCATACTGGTATCGGGTTTTCACTGAAAGACATCTTGAAAATCCAGTTGTTTAGACCCAAGAGGTCTGGAGCACTGCCGAAAATGGGAAAGGTACAGAGCAAAGATGTTTGCTTATAATGTAAAGAAAGTTAAAGTATGCAGTAACTATGACTGTATTGAAAGAAAAAAGTGATTGGCACAGTTAGTCCTTTCAGTGTAGTAAAATATTATTTTGTGAGACACTCGTTACTTATCTCTCTCCATCTCATGTGTTATACCCTCCATTGTTATAAAATGTAATGTACATTATTGTTGTGATATGACATTGTTAGTCTGTACTGTTCAAGGCTTTTAAAGTATTAGTAAATTCTTCTAATGAAAAAAACATCGCTGAATAACTTCAGGAGTGGATAATTGCAAAGCACTCGCATGTTGTAGTGTACTAGTTAATGGGGGGGGGGAGCTGGGGTGTCATTGAGCGAACAAACATAAAATACATTTTTTCTAACAATTTAATTTATACTGTAAGTTATTAGTAGATTGGAGCTGGGGGTTACAGTTGTTTGGAACCATAACAACTAACAGCAAGTTAAGTGCTAGTTAAGCATTAACTGTTACCTGAGTACTTGTACTGACCATCAGTTGAGTGCTAACTTCAATGATAACTAGTGTGGTCAGCAAGGTGGGGTATTTATAAACCTAGCAAGAAGCTGAAGTCTAGTGGGCAGCTACTGGAGAGTAATTTCCATATATATATATATATTGAACACCAAGGTGAATAACTAGGACAAAGTTTACAATACCATCTGTACTTGCCTTTAAGATGAGTCTAACTGCAAACTGCAGAGACCCAATTCTGCCATCACATAACACACTGACAAATCTGGGTCTGTGCAGTTTGTTAGTAGTAATCAGTAGAACAAACAACATATACCCTGGTCTGCAGGCACATTATGCTATGGCAGATCTGGATCTTTGTTGTTTGCAGTTTGATTGACTTATAAGCAAGTACATACAGTACTTATCTTGTTACAATGTTAACTCAAAACAGGCTTCTGTACAACATAAAGTATTTTCTGTCAGGTTATTTCTTATTTTCCTTCTTTATTATATTCTGTTTATAACAATCTTAGTCATAACTTTAAGGCCCATATGCAACGTTTCATTTTTTAAAAAGTTTTCACGTAAGAAATGACTTGGTGACTCAATGTATGCACTTTGAACAGGTGTCTTAATTGCTCACAACAATGCAAGGCTTAAAACTACATTTTAACTGATGTTCAGTTGTAACTACTAAATAAATTATCTATCTCTGGCATGACTGATAACAACTGACAGCAGGGAGTCAGGATGCCATCTTTTACGTATGATTCATGGGACATTTGAGCTTGAATAAAACTTTACAGTACCTGTAATATTTATGTAAGATACAGTACCTATGATGTACAGTTGCATACTGCAGTACCTGTAATGTACAGTTATGTAACATACTATATCTGTGATGTACAGTTGTACATTTATGTAACATACTGTACCTGTAATGGGTAGTTGTATATGTAACATACTGTACTTGTAATGTACAATTGTACATTTATGTAACATACTGTACCTGTCATGTACAGGTACACTTATGTAACCTACAGTACCAGTGTTATGTACAGTTATACACCTGTTAACATACAGTACCAATTCAGACTTTGAACTACCTTTACACACTGCTAAAATTTAAGGTCACACATACTATAAAATCATGAATATTCATGAATGTACAATTTTGTGGTTTGGGAGTAAACGGATGATTTGATGGAGGTAACATTATTGTGGGGTCATGCTGTTTACCATACTATTGCTCAACAATACTACCTGTTGTAGTGGACCTAATTTCGCGGATATTTGTTACCCACAAAAATTAATGAAACTAAATCCTGCATGAAAATTTCCAATTTTAACAGTAGTCCAAATTACAACATCAGTCAGGTTTGCATGCAACAATAACCATCTGTACTTGCTTATAAGTTGAGTTCACAAACAAACTGCACAGACCCTGATCAGCCATTGCATAATGCAATGGCAGATCAGGGTCTGTGCAGTTTCTTATGAGTAGTCATTAGAACAAACAACATAGACCCTGATCTGCATGCACATTATGATATGGCAGATCAGGATCTTTGTTGTTTGCAATCTGACTCAGCTTATAGGTGAGCACAAATGGTAGTGGTACTCAGATTTACTTAACATTATACACAATGTCCCCATAGGTCTGACCTGCTTTAAACAACTGTCACGCTAGTATTTTAATAAAAGAACTAATACTGTCTAACATCCTCTTGGATCCGCCAAAGCTCTTAAACCAGGTGGTTCAATTTGGGTGCTATATAAAATAACAAAGGATATGCTGTTTATTTGCTTGATTTAAGATCCATTATCAATAATTCCAACAGAACTGTAAGAAAATCATATTTGACTGTGTGTACTTTATGTGTCATGAATAGTTTGTGGTCTGTAAACATCAAAAACATGAAATCCATGATAATTTATATTCCATGAAAAATAGTGACTTCAGAGTAAACAACTAGGCTTCACAGCAGATAACAATATTTCACAGTAAATAACTAAAATTAACAGGACTTCCAATTGGTATGTTAAAAAGTAGAGCCTAGCAATTCATCAATGCTTTTGCTTCAGTACATAAGGAGTGGGTGAATGTGAAAGTTTTTACAAAATGCACTAGTTTTCATTGTTATAATTACTGCAGAACAATGCACATTTGAATAAACAGTTCATTCCATATTTTTGGAAAAATTATTTTTCTCTTGTGTGTAAACATATTTAACTTCACTGCTACCAGAGAATGCACTAGTTTTCATTGTTATAATTACTGCAGAACAATGCACATTTGAATAAACAGTTCATTCCATATTTTTGGAAAAATTATTTTTCTCTTGTGTGTAAACATATTTAACTTCACTGCTACCAGACACAACAATGTTTAAGTTTTGTAATCAAATTTTTTCTTTACAAAAAATCACATTTTTTGCTGCATTGAAGAAAACTTTGGAATATTTCGCTATAGGTTGACCATTTTTGCAGTGATAGGGTAGAAAATCCTGCCCTTGTCTGTCTCATGAGCTTACCACATTTACTAATGTAGCTCAAGTCATCATTGTGAAAAATGTAATGTTTTGTGTCAGGGTTTTTGAAAATTAGAGTGTAGGGTTATAACTGACAAACATACAAATGCAGGCAAGACAATGAGTTCTGGCGAATGCCATTTTATGAAACATTCCCAATTATGGCATACAATATGAAGATGTGTCATGTTTTTGACTACATTTTGTGCAGAAAATTATCATTTTCAATTTCTGATTCTTAATTATTGTTCATTGATGTTACTTGAACTTGTATTTTGGGGTTAGCTAAAGCTCATATTTCATAAATTGGCACCAAGTAGCAAATTAAACAAAAAGACAGAAAACTTTATTAGATACACAAATTACATACTCTGGATCAACAGCTTCATGTAAATGGGAGTCTAGTCGTTTTTATTTTAATTTGCTGCCACGTATATGGTTTAGAGATGCACAAATGTAAATTTCCATATACATAAAGTAATACTTTTGTAGTGACTATCATCTGCTGTGTGATTATGTCCATTCAAATGTGACTAGACTGCATTGAACATACAGGAAAATTTCAAGTTCAATAAATCAGTTACTGTATATACCCACTTAGAAGTTAGGTTCAAACCAAAACAATGAAGACCTGATCTGCCATCACATAATGCACCAGTAGATCATTTTATGTTGTTTGTTCCTCCTAATAAACTGCATAGACCCAGATCTGATGGAACATTATGCAACAACAGATCTGTATCTATGTAGTTGGAATTATACAAGAGTATATATGGTAGGTATATCTACATTATTGATGAAGTGAAAATACAAAAAATGTAGAATATATATTGAAGAGGAATAATTATTTAACTGCCCTGTCTGCAATCTGTTTTCGCTGTTCTCTTTTCCAACTCATATGGCATACTGTTGTGTGCATTCTGATAACCACAGATGTCATTATGGATTGGTTATTGTTGTATTGTGACCTATTGGTATTACCACTTTACCAGATGGACTGATGTTCGCTAAGAGTCTTTGGATGACTGGGGCAAGCAGTAACCTGTAGGATACATATTGTTGTATGTATTGATTCTCATCTCAAGTATTGTAATGTGTACTGAATCCCAACCAAGCAGACGATGCATAAGTTATCTTAAGATACTTTATATCAATACAGTCAACGCTACCAATAGTGTATATTGGTTATGGACACAGTTTTTATAACAAATTTACCAAATTTCAAACAATTTATCTGATCAGCGGTGCTATTTTACACTCTATGATGTATGGCAAGTTGGCAGTAGCTGCTATGATCAAACTTTGTCTCTGATATTTTTCTACCGGATTACAAGTTACATGAAAAACATGGAGACAGCTTGGAAAATATATACTAGTTTATAAGATAATTCCATCTGCAATCTGCCATCGCATAACTGGGGGATATCTGAATAATGTTCTGACAGATCTGGGTCGGTGCAGTTTGTTAGGAGTATTCAGCAGAACAAACAAGATAGATCCTGATTTGCAGGCACATTACAATATGGCAGATCAGGATCTCTTGTTGTTTTGCAGTTTGACTCAACTCATAAGAGAGTATATATGGTAATACATTTCAAGAGGAGATAATAAAAAAAAATGTATGACAATATGCAAGGTTCTGTATTCTCTGTGTATGGCACAATAGAAGTCAACATGAAATGAACTCTGAATTTGTCACATTTCCAATTACTGTGTCTGGGCAGTTTAATGACCAATGGTCACAGACTAAGTGAATGCTGCATCTGGATAACCATATTTAATTCAGATAGTCCAGTCCTGAAGGCTACAACTACACTGCTGAATCTGGGCTACCATATGTTGACATCAGGTAGCCCAGTGGGATGCTAATACATGGACTACCATTGTGCTGAATCTGGGACACCACATACAGAATTTAGGTTGCCCAGTGAGCTACTATATAAGGACTGCTAAAATGTTGGTTTTGGGCTATCATATGTTGAATTCAGGTAACCCTGTGGGCTACTACTACAAGGACTACCCGAGAGCTAGATACAAGATACCTTATATATAATTCAGGTTGCCCAGTAGGCTACTACAAATAGTGCTGTGTCTTGGCAACTGTATATTAAATTCAGACAGTACAGTGGGCTACCACAACAAGGACTACCCAAATGTGGATCTGGAATACCAAATATTGAATCCAGGTAGCTCAGTGGGCTACACTAAAAGGACTATGAAAGGACTAGGTCTGGATTACCAAATTTGGAATTCAGTTATTCCCCAGTGGCCGAGTGGTCTAAAGCGCTCACTGTTATGGATCACTGCCATCTCACCTCTGTCTGTGTGGGTTTGAGTCTCCGGCTTGGCCAATGTGGTTATGTGAGAAAGCTTGCCAAAAGCTTCTCATGGGTTGGTGGTTCTTTCTGTGGTTTTCCCGGGTTCTTCCTCCACCTGATTTACACTGGCTGCCATGTATAGCCTATCTTGTGCTGAAAAATGGCATTAAACCCTACAACAACAACTACAATGACTGTATATAGTATTGTGTCTGGGCAACCATATGTTGAATTCAGACAGCACAGTGGGCTACCACAACAAGGACTACCCAAATGTGAATCTGGGATACCAAATACTGAATTTAGGTAGCTGGACTACACAACACGGTCTATGAAAGGGCTAGGTCTGAATTACCAAATTTGGAATTTAGGTATCCCCCAGTGTTACTACAGGGACTACAAATAGTGTTGTGTCTGGGCAACCATTATGTTTAATTCAGACAGCACAATGGGCTACCACAACAAGGACTACCCAAATGGGGATCTGGGATACCAAATACTGAATTTAGGTAGCTGGACTACACAACATGGTCTATGAAAGGGCTAAGTATGGGTTACCATATTTGGAATTCAGGTATCCCCCAGTATTACTACAAGGACTGCCTGATTCTTTTCTCCAGTATATCATATGTTAAATCAGATAGCAAATGGGCCACTAACTGACACCATTATTTGTTCTATTTTTATTAAACTTAAAAAGTTTGAATAAAGAAGACAAAATTATTATCTTAGCAAGAAAAAAGTAACTGAAGGTATTAAAGCTTTCAGTTTTACACAAGGTGTTTTTTCTGCATTACTTAATTTAAGCTGAGCTACCAGGTCATTTTCCAGGTAGCCCACTAGGCTGTGATCAACAATTTTTGAACTATTTCAGACTTTCAATAACCAAACTGGTTTTCATGTAAATTCTTTGAAGATGAAGACAGATTTACTGTGGATATAAAAGTAAATGAATCCAGTTTAAATTAATGCAAGACAGGCAGAGAATTGCTCACTGATAAATTGTCTGGTGAAAAGTACAGGATATCCGTACCTGATAAAGTCTGCTGCAAAGGTATTAATCACACAGGATTAAATGTTTACTGTTTTCACTCATCTTGGATAGGATGAAAAAGTAAATAGTAACACTTACATGTTAAGCCTGATATATGGCACCAAGCAAACTTCAACTACAGGTAAAATTAATTTGTGGTAGGTAGTACCACTATTCAGATCAAAGGATCCATTTTCAAAAATGAACATAGTTGTAAGTGATATACCTAAACAGTGATAAGAATCATTTATCACCATCATAGCAACCAAATGGCAGGTGACACACAGACACAATGCAGTAACACTAGCAAGAAATTGATTAAGGGTGTTTTCATTGGTGGGATCAATTTAATCTGAAGAGACTATTTTTCTGGTAACAAAATGCCAGGTCATTTCTTTTCAATCATTTGTTTACAGATAGAAGGAGTGTTTAGAAAATCCAGTGACAATGACCCATGGCACAAAATTTGAGGCTTTGAAGCTTTCTTTTTCAACAACATAAGATTTATTTGATGGTGAAGAGTCACTGAAAGCTGATGATGACATTTACCTAACACTACATAGGATATTAATACTCAAGCACAGTGACCTACTTTCTGCAGGATGGTGTTTTACTAGCCAAAATGCATACACAATGTTGCTTCTCTAATTCCTAGACACTGACCTAGATCAATGTAAAACTCTAGCAAAGTCACTTACCGTATATACTCGCTTAGAAGATGAGTTCAACTGCAAACTGCACAGACCAAGATCTGTCGTCACATGTGCCAGCAGATGTGGGTCTGTGGTTTGTGCAGTTTGTTAGGAGTAATCAGTACAACAAAGAACATATATCCTGATCTCCAGATGCATTATTCTGCAATAGATCTGGATCTTTGTTGTTTTGCAGTTTGACTTGACTTATATACAGTTATATATGGTAAGTATAAAATATATGTATAGTACTGGGAAATATTTGTTTTGGTCACACACAGAATGCACGTACACACACACACATGCACACAAAGACACACACACACACACAAACTTATATGTGATGGATGGATGAACAAAGTCATGGTTGGTTGTTTTCTAGTTGCACTGTTAGCACTTTATTGGCTATATCATGCTGAGGAAATGAAGCTAAGTGCCTTTCCCAAGGATACAATAAGACAGCCATATTGGGCAGGCATTTAACCCACCAACACTTGGATTACAAGTCCAACACTCTATCAATAAGTTACTATGGATCCAAGAACAAACAGTAAAGAGAATTGCTATATACCCGTTCAATATACAGCATTCATAGCATGGAATCAAAATAATTGTCTGAAACTGAATCCCTTGTCTCCTGTAATTTTTTTTTTAAAAATCCATGCATAAGCAGACCATAACTAGATTTTGTGTGTATGTATGCACATGTGCGTGTATATGTACGTGCATGTTTGTATGTGTATGTGTGTGTAAAACCTTTAGTTTTAGAATCATATCCAAAGCATTAATTATGGTGTGTTAACCTCTCCTCCTAGCTCACAGAAGGAAAAATGTCATTCTGTTTTTACAACTTAGATGAGCTTGGTAATTACAAATTTAAACCCTGTTAGCTTATACCTTTCCATTCACACATTTGCTTCAATTTTATACAGCTTTAGGGTAAGTATACAACTAAAATAACTTGTAAAAAAAAATCTTTCTAAAAATGGGTGGAACATTTTTCATTCTGGTTCTATACCAGGTTAATATAGCACACTTCCAATATAATATCATACCTGTCCATGTCATCTGCCTCATCACAGCATTGGAATAGCTCAGGTTGGATGCCTGGAGGGTTTTTTTCTTTGAGAAAGGCATTTAGCTCCAATTTCCCCAGCATGATACAGCCAAATAAAGGGCTGAACATGCCATTAAATAAAACAACCAACCAACCAACCTCAAGACACCATCGTAATATATTGGTAAAACTGCTCTATACACATTCTGTGCAACTTGTATAAAAGCCTCTGGCAACAAAATAGAATTGGTTTTCATTGTGCATTTGTATTGTTATCAGATTTTATTCAATTACTATGTAGCTTTTATGAGGGTGATCTGAATGGGACATCTGGCAATAATGTATCTACAGGTGTTAATGCATGTCAATAATGAAAAGCACAGAATCATTTCTGCCTGTGCATGTTGTGCCAAATGATCAGGGTCTCCAGGTCAACTACAGAACTGAATACATAAAGTGGTAAATTATGACACACACCCCTCTCCATTTCAAGGAAAGAAGAGGTTGGGGGAGCAGTTTGTAAATATAAGAGACTGAATGAAGAAATAAAAATAGGGGTTCTAAATATGATGTACTATTTTCAGCCTGATGTTTGAGACATTAGCATGAATCCCCCAAGCATATTTTTGAATAGATCCTAAAGTTTATGCTCTTTGTTAAAGCTATGAGTTTAAGAAAACTCCATACATGATGGTCATGTGACAGAAAACATGGGATCATATTGTTTGTGGTCTGCTATAATCGAATAAGGCTTGAAAAAATTGGACCACATGTGAATACAATTTTCAGGTTCTAATTGCTAAATTGGGAATTCTGCATGACCATAAACATTTCTTGAAATGCAAACACATTTTTTGCTCCCTTATTTAGGATCCCTAAAAATCCACTACATTGTTTAAAAATGCATTTCTGTCAATACTCCAGAACTAATACACAATGAATATGACACCACAGCCTGTGTGGTCCTATCCAATATCAGAAATAATGACAAAGGACTAAGTCTCCCATATAAATCACCTGCTTTATTATAATAATCTTTTCTGAGTCATTTTATGTGTGAGATCAAATTATTTTATGATCAATAAAAAGTTAAAATTGTTCATCAGAGTTGGGGAAAAAAATCAATTTTTATGATGACAATGCAAAGGTAGTGGAGGAATACTGTAGAACTGATCTTGAAAGACCACCCGTTCTACCAATGTCATGCTCTCTCAAGACAGATCATCTCTATGTACAGGTCACAATACTGTATAATCAATAAATCTGTGTATTTGAGAATCTGGTCTCTTAAGACAGGTGGTCTCTTAATAGCAGTGGTCTTTCAAAACAGGTTTTACTCCATCAAAATGTAACTAGATCAGGGAAAAATTATTACCTTGAACAGCACATAATATTCCTGCCCCATATATATTAGTCCTCCATGTCAATAACTGATTTTTCTTCTTTCAGTGACATTAACTATTGATCTTTTGAGTCCCAAATAAATAGGTTTCTTCCTTCCCATAAGTGTAAGCCATCCACTAAATTTGGACCAGCTTGCCCAAAGTGTAAGCCACCCACAAAGTCTGGACAATCTTGCCCCAAATGTAGGCCATTCACAAAGTCTGGGCCAGCCTTGCCCAAAATATAGGCCATTCACAAAGTCTGGGCCAGCCCTGCCCCAAATGTAGGCCATCCACAAAGTCTGGACACCTTGCCCCAAATGTAGGCCATCCACAAAGTCTGGGCCAGCCTTGCCCCAAATGTAGGCCATCCACAAAGTCTGGACACCTTGCCCCAAATGTAGGCCATTCACAAAGTCTGGGCCAGCCTTGCCCCAAATGTAGGCCATTCACAAAATCTGGGCCAGCCTTGCCCCAAATGTAGGCCATCCACAAAGTCTGGGCCAACCTTGCCCCAAATGTAGGCCATTCACGAAATCTGGGCCAGCCTTGCCCCAAATGTAGGCCATCCACAAAGTCTGGGCCAGCCTTGCCCCAAATGTAGGCCATTCACAAAGTCTGGGCCAGACTTGCCCCAAATGTAGGCCATCCACAAAGTCTGGGCCAGACTTGCCCCAAATGTAGGCCATCCACAAAGTCTGGACACCTTGCCCCAAATGTAGGCCATTCACAAAATCTGGGCCAGTCTTGCCCCAAATGTAGGCCATCCACAAAGTCTGGGCTAGCCTTGCTCCAAGTGTACACCATCCCAAAGTCTGGGCCAGTTCTATGATGTAAAACTAATGTTAGTATGTGAAAACCAGTTTTTCTTGTTTCAGTCAGTGATGATGACCTTTGAGACCCAAATTAACAGCCTTCTTCAGTGCTCCAAATGTAAGTCATCCACAACATCTGGTTAACTGTAGATGATAGACAACTACAGATAATGAACACAAACCAAACTGGTAATTGATGGATGGATGGACATAATAGCATAAAGCTCTCTGCCTTATGGCAAGTATAGAAATTTAAAGAAACCCCAATAAAGACTTTCCCCATGAAATACTGTTACTTTGCTGTAATGTATCATTCATAACATTTCATGCACCATCAATCCATACAGATCATTTTGATCGTGAGATTTGTTATAGAAAAATATTTTTTAATGTTGTATTCTCTAATAAAACAAACGGAGATTGAGATAGCAGAATGACAAACTGAGACAGTGGAATGACAAATTGAGATAATGGCATGACGCAGTTTTGTGCCCTTTCCAAAGAATAGTGGTAACAATATTTTGAAGAAAAAAAATGACAAAACATGTAGGGGTGGGGGTGGAAGGTCCACCTAAACACTATGGGCAGATGATTTAGCATGTAAATGGGTGATATTTCCTAGTATATTGTTTGTTGTGCCTGAATTAAAGAAGAGGCCCAATTGGGCCTGACATCACTTGCCTAACATATAAAAATATGCTTAAGAATGTCTCAAAATTTTGTTTTGATCATGCAAGTTTGGTACTCCTAAAACTTTAAGTCCAAAAGTACCATTCATGGTTTAAGAATGCAACATTTTATTTTCAGTACTTGAGTACAATTTATAAAAGGATTTTGTAATGGCTTTTGTTTGAAATAGCAAAAGAGAGAGAGAGACAGAGACAGACAGAGACACAGAGAGAGAGACAGAGACAGACAGAGACACAGAGAGAGAGAGACAGAGACAGAGAGACAGAGACAGAGACAGACAGAGACAGAGAGGCAGAGACAGAGACAGACAGAGACACAGAGAGACAGAGACAGAGACAGAGAGAGAGAGAATACTACCTATAACCTGAGGATTTCTGACTCAAAAAGAATTCTGTAATTGGTTTTTGTTTCGTTGTAATCAGGCATTATCGTTTTAACAAAAGGAGACTGGTTTTCCCAGCAAATGACAGTCTAAGCAACAGCAACATTGGATTTGATAGTAAAATGATATCAACTGTACACATGATGGCATTATCAACTGTACACATGATAGCATTTTCAACTGTACACATGGTGGCAACATCAACTGTACACATGATGGCAAAATCAACTGTACACACGATGGCATCATCAACTGTACATATGATAGTAACATGAACTGTACATGGAAGGGTCAACTGCTCTAAAAATTCCAGTTATTTCAATCCAATGGAACCAGCAAATACATCATAAGCTATGCTGCTGTTGTAATGTATGTTGTATCCAAGTTGGTACCTAACACAAACAAGACAGTCTTGGCACACCTGAATTTGTAAATCAATGGGCTGGATTTTATCAAAAATGTAGAAAAATGAAGAAATATATAAGGAATTCAATTAGTATAATGAGGGCCTCAATTAGTGTAGTGATGAATTCTGTTAGTATAGTGGGGACCTCAAATAGTGTTGTGAGGACGTCAATTAGTGTAGTGATGAACTCAATTTAGTCAATATGTAATGCACTTTACACAGGTATGTTCCATCTATTACAGGTAATTGAGAGTTGATTTATATTAATGTAATCACTTTTAGTACTCTTTGTATGCCAACACTCACGCAAGAACAAATCTTTAAAATATTCCAATGCCTTCTGTAATAGCATATTACAAGTAAAAAATATGTTTATCTAAAACAAATATTTAAATATGAGCTACAGGGTAAAACATTTATGATCCTGCATTGATTCTTTTAATTCTGTTGAGGCCAAGGCAGTACCTTATTCAAATAAGACAGGCTTGGTTCACCTGAACTTTAAACTAATGCATTGCATTTGATCAAAAAAGTAGGAAAAAAAATGAAGAAAATATACAAGAAACTCAATTAGTGCACTGAATACCTCCATTAGAGAAATGAGAACCTCTTTTAGAGTAGTGAGAAACTCAATTAGTGTAGTGATGACCTCAATTAGAGTAGTGAAGACCTCAATTTGAGTAGTGAGAAACTCAATTAGTATAGTGAGGACCTCAATTAGAATAGTGAAGACCTCAATTAGAGTAGTGAGAAACTCAATTAGCATTGTGATACCTTTATGTCATGTCATGTTTTATAAATGCACCTTACACAGGTGTGCCCCATCAATTACAGGTAATTGGGAGTTGATTTATATTGATGTCTTCACAGGTAGTACTGTGTTTATACTCAAACTTAGGATTAATTCTCTAGAGTACTGCAATAGTAAATTTAAAGCACAAAAGGAATGTTAAATATTTAAATATAACTACTCAGTGAAAGATGCATGCCCATAACCTGCAGCCAGATCGAAAATGACCAGTGTCTTCATAACACAAAATGTAAAGGTAATATCGTTGACTACAAGAAACATCAATTGTCCACTTCCTTAATGAGTGATAGGTAGGAGGTAAAGACAAGTGGCTGTTTTATAAACAAACAGCAAACAATAATGCTATGACTCCCCTGCACTGCTGTGGCAAAATAAAAATGAAAAAAATTAACCAAAAAGACTTTACTATTGATCTTAATCTATGGTGTGGTTGGTCACAGGTTTGTAGGGGTACATTCACGCAAAAGGATGCCTAAGTGATCATTCTGTTGAGCTACCACTATAAACAGGCTTGATAATAAAAGCAGATCAATGAGCCAGGCTTGACAATAGAAGCAGATTACTGTGACCTATAACTGTGCCTATGTTGACTAATACTCTCTACCCATTA
>JAECUM010005371.1:0-19561 GCA_016617855.1 Megalonaias nervosa | reverse complement strand
TGCGTGGGTTCGAGTCTCGGATTCGGCGAATGTGGATATGTGAGAAAGCTTGCCAGTAGCTTCTCGTGGGTCGGTGGTTCTTTTCGGGGATTTCCCTGTTTCTTCCTCCACCATTAATACTTGCCGCCATGTATAGCCTATCGTGTGCTGAAAAATGGCGTTAAGCTCTACAACAACAACAACAACAACTATTACTGCTTTTACTACTACTACTACTGCTACTACTACTCGTGATACTTATTGCTACTACTACTACTATTAATACTGCTACTACTACTATTACTGCTTTTACTACTACTGCTACCACTACTACTATTGCTACTACTACTACCGCATTTACTCACTTAAAAGTCTAGTAAAACTGCAAACGACAAAGATCCTGATTTATCGTAGCACAATGCGCGTGCAGATCAGGGTCTATGTTGCTTGTTTTACTGATTACTCCTAAAAAAAATGAACGGACCCAGATCTGTCGGCGCATAATACGCCGGCAGATCTGGATCTGTGCAGTTTGCAATTGGACTTATAAGCGAGTATATACGGTACTGCTACTACTACTACCAATAATAATAATAATAATAATAATAATAATAATAATAATAATAATAATATATTTCAGAGCTCAGAGCTCAGATAAATAGCTAATCAACCATGAAGCCCTCGGAGACAAACACTATTCTATACATATATGCAGTATAAAAGGAAAGAAAGAATGGAATAACTTGTGAGTTTATTTGTATATCACTGAATTATATTTGTAATCCATTAATACATACACGTAAATGCAAAGTAGAAAATGGAGAAATATTATGCTGTAAATGAAAGTTTTCTTTGAACACGGCACGATTAAATGATGTTTTCAACGCATCAGTTTTGGGGAGCTGTAGCATAGTTTGATGCTGATCGTAACGAAAACAGAAAGTCAGTGTTGCTGGTTTGGAGCAGCACGCCACTCAAATAAGACTTCTTCAAAAGGAAGACAGTTTACAGTAGAAACATGACCGTCATGATGGCATAAGATCAGTAGCTAGGATAATATAAGCTAAACCCTTTTGAAGTTTGTTAATACGATTCATGTTAGTGTTGTTACATGAATTCTGTACTGTACAACAGTAGCCTTTGATAGGTAATAGATACGTTTCTGGCAGATCTTTCTACAGCCTTTTTGGCAATTGTATTTTGGAAGCTAGAATGTTATAGACATTATCTGTAAGATGATTAGTTTATCATTAACATATACCGGTAGGAGCTTATGTCATTCTACATTTGTATAGCGATCATTTACTGACTGATGTTTTGCAAGGATGCGTTTCGTATTCCTAATAGCAGAGCAGTGGTTTTAGTGGTATTCATGTACATTCAATCCGGCACGGCCTTAGGAAACGCGGTGCCCGATTTGGATCATTTTGGAGGGGCCACCTGGATTTACGCTCGGGTCCCCCTGTGAACACGGCATTTGGAAATAAACTTTGAAACAAGTTTTATATGATATTGAATTTAAATTTTCTTCCATCGCTTTAAAATTACTTTCTCTCTATAAATATATTTTTAAAACTTACTAACGCGCGGGGCCCCTGTGAGCGTGGGGCACGATTTCGGCCATTGTCTTGACACCATCTACTGATAGGATTATGGCATTTGTTAATGGGCTGCATATTGCATTGTTTAAAATTAAGACTTCACAAACTCCTCAAAACAAGCTCTGAGTGTGTGTGTGTGTGTGTGTGTGTGTGTGTGTGTGTGTGTGTGTGTGTGTGTGTGTGATTTAACCCTCGACCTCCTACATCCAAGGCGGACGCTCTAACCACTCAGGCCACCGGTGCAGTCGAAACAAGCTTTGTAACATGGATACATCATTTGTACTGTAGTGTATAAATCAGGAGTCAGATTTGTACAACTTAAATTTAAATTACCATATCTATGTAAACTGCACATAACTTCGAACAGCAGAGACCCAGATCATACGCTAGTAGATCAGGGTCGTAGTGTACACAACTGCAAACATCATAAACTCAGTAGATTAGGGTCGTAGTGTACACAACTGCAAACATCATAAACTCAGTAGATCAGGGTGGTAGTGTTAAATATTAAAGCCGTGTCAAGTATTATTTGTCGTATTAGAAGGACTGTATCATTTTTTTTTTCACAGGAGCAATACTGCTGCTGATGTACTTGAAAGCAAAACAAAATTGCTCGGACTTTAAAACGTAAAACTGATCCAAGACGTGTGCACCAAGTGGAACTCCTTTGTAGACATGTTTGAGAGGTTCGAATAATTGCAGCCTCTTGTTTATGCTACTTTAGTTACTAAGGAAGTGAGAAGCTACGCTTCGAGAAGTTAGGAAAAATTTAAGCTTTGAGATGACACCTGTGGTATCACTCATACTTCCATTCCAGATATAGCTTATGTATGTTACCTTTGCTGCCCAGAAAAATGACTGATATTGTCAAACAAATGAAACAGACTACTTTTGATGATTGTCTACCAGGTAAATATACTACAAATAACTATAATAATATTGACTTTTTAAAGATCTAAAGATTTTACTACACGTAACGTTAAAGCCACAAACAGAATAAAAGAATCAAAATAGTAATACATATGCAACTTGATATAAAGTAATTCAGATTAATTTCACTGTATTTTGTCAAGCGACTTTAGCGATAGCGAGTAATAGTCACGACTCCACATTAATGTTCTATCGTCCGTTTGAATGTCAGAATGTTAAGCTTTTGCTTACAAGTTTACACATCCATGCCTATTACCTTCAAACGGAAGGCTTAACAAGTTGACAGTGGCCGTTGGCCATTAGAATTTGTTTTACATTTGTCGTGTTGAATGCGACAAGAATTAACTAAATTAAACATTTATATCGAGCTATTTTATTAGGTATAGGAAGAACCAGGAGTTTCTGCAAGAATGTACAGTTAAGTCACCGATACAAGTCAGTGTGCTTGACTGAACAGGAAACGTTTGACAAATACAACCAACTAGCTTTGGAAGCATCTCTAGTTAACCAAGCTGTCAGCACCAAACATGAGCCTAGGGCTTTTTCTCAGCCACAGCATTCTGATGATCCATCCATGCCAGAAATCGCTGATACAAGTTATTATATTGTGTTACTTTGTTGCTATATTTGCTGGTCCTTTGGGATTACTGAGCCCAGACACTTCATCAGAAAATGGAGTTCCAGTTAGGGCACTGCTAGGGGGCGTGGAAAGCGTTATAAGTTACATTGCCTTCCCAGAACAAATTTATTAAATCTAAATCTACCATTCTGGTTTCTTTGCATGTGTTCTGTACTTCCAAAAGGGTTCCCTTTCTAAATTTTTATTTATACTACATGTGCATAATACTCTTGCGCAATTCCCCAACCCAATTAATTTTTTTCAATGACAACTAAAGAATAGCGAGAGTTTTTACATACATCAAAGAGGTACTCGAAAGTGCAGTGAGAAAAATCTTGACACTTCCCCCCACAGAAAAATTTAGTGTTAATATACTTATTGATGAATTCGGCGATGAAATTTTTTTGTTAACGCAGGAACAGTTAAATGAACTGCAACGAGAACATATTATTACGGCTGTATGCGATAGAGATCAAATTCTGAATTATGCACATTCTTGCCTTAAAATGTCCAAATTACATGGGTTGTAACTCGGAAAAAATATAATCTGAATAAAAATAAAATAAATATTATAATCAGAATAAAAATTTTCTCTGTTAATACATTTTATAACGATAAGTCTGAAAATTTTAGTTTTTTTTTTACCCTCTTTCTATTAAAGTCTTTGGAAAACTAACCGCGTAACAAAGTCAGGCAGTAAAATATAAGATTGGTACAATTTTAAAACTGAACAAGAATATTCAATAAAAAAAAAATAAAAATAGAATTCTCGGAGGAATTCCTAATACCTGAACTGTGTTACAACTTTCACTTTGTTAAAATGTTACCAGTGACATTGTCACAACTTTCACTTTCACAATCCGTTATAACTTTCTCTTTGTTTACAATCACTTTCACTTTCACACATAATCTTTTTCAACTGTCTTACACGCGCATTCACAATCTTTTTGTTTCATATTCGCGAGACAACACTGATCTAATTTTCTCAATCGCGTGTGCGAGTGAAACGAATTGTTCAACTTGTGTGTCATCGACGCAAGCTAACGACTGTGTCATTGCCTGCTGAAGTAATTTGATAAACTTGTATTCGGCTGGTAATGTATATCTACCTTTGGATCTTCGTTCTTGTAGTGCTTCAAAATCACAAATGATTTTTTCAGTATCAAGTTGATCAGAAATTTGGTTACCATCGTCATGTAATTTTTCAATTTTTACAATCGCAGAAATAATCGCATTAATATTTTCGTAATTCATTATATAATAAATATATATTTAAACAAAAAAAGTATTTGCATTCAATATAAGGAATGCATGACGGCACAACACATATTTACAATATTATTATTTACAGTATTATTATATACAATCTTAACTATTTACAGTATTTAACAGTATATACAGTCTTAACTCTAAGGACGGCACATACATATAAATTAGCATCCCTAATTGCGGGAATGCAATTTCAGGTCTTTTACACCTCCAAACTTGACTCACTTCTCATTGGCCAATCGTTGTCAGAACAGTGCCACTGCTTCATGAGACTCACTTACAGCGCTAAAGTTCTCATTGGCCAATCATTGTCAGAACGGTGCCGCTGCTACATGAGATTTATTTTCTTTCATCGTCAGAGACTCTTACTTACAGTGCTGAAGTTATCTCTGTATTTACAATATTTGCATACATACGTACACCATCACAGGGGACTTCTCTACGTTCAACAGAACTGCACACCCTCCCCATAATCAACCCTGGGGAGTGCAAAATAGCATCCAACACGTGGTGACATGGTGGGAAGGTGTACGTTGTCTGTTGAATTTCGAGTTTTTGGGAGAACCCCAATAGTAATATGGGTCAGAAATTGTATAAGGTGTTTGATACTCGGAAATCCAGAAATAGCTCACTTGTCTGTTTTTTTCTTTTTTCTTAACTATTATTCCTGACAAAATTGGGGAGAAGCAAGAAACCTGACAAAGTCAGAAAAACAAGGATAATGTTTTTTTAAAAAGCACAAAAAACAAATTACAAAAATTTATTAATAAGTGGAAGTAGCTGTAAAATATAAGTGAGGTTACTCCTTAATCTCTCTACAAGGAGGAATCTTTTCATGACAGAGTTATTTCCCTTGACTTTGTTAAGGACGTTTAAATTTAAAAAGTATTTTTCTGTTATACAATAGTGTAAAATACTTTTTGACTTTTTTTATTATACTTCAGGAGTGGCGGCGTTTGCCCCTGACATAGTCAGGAGATACTTAAATATTATTCACTGTTTGTATTTTTTTTTGAAAATGCTGATATGTTTATTTTATCTGCGATATGTTGTACCGAAGCTGGAAAAATACAGAAATATTTAGCAGCTGCATATATCGATTGAAATTCTATTTCTTCGCCTGTCTACACATTCACAGATATAACTGATCTTGAATTTTTTTATTTTTATTATTCCCAGTATTTCGAAGTTTGCAATTCTGACTGTTTAATAGTTTGCAAATTACTCAAATAATTATCGAGTTTTCTGCCGTTGTTATGATCAATCACAAGTCTGTCTTAGATCAGTCCATGAAAATATTCATAGATAAATTTATGACAGAGATATTTTTTCCCCAGCAGTAAATCTAAGATAACTGGTATTATGAACTGAACCGACCGTATTTTTTAGTTTACAATTTCTGATGATACTATCACGAGATGCCTCATAATTTCTTATGATGGGATGTGTTACAAATTCTCCTTGTTCCATTTATATAATAAATATCATTTGTCTAAATTACATTTTATTACTTGAAACAATATGTGGGATGCTAGCGTGAAAATGTAACGAGATAATCTTCAGCGTATTTTAACGGAGATTCATCATCTACGCTGTTGCCGGCGTTATTTTTTTAAAATCATAATACCGTTTTAAAGCTCTGTATTTTCTGCCTCCGCAGTCTACACACAGCTGCGATTTTCCCCGGACTCCTTTGTTACATTTTAAACATGGTTTTGGTCCTTGACTCTCTCGTTGCCCGCTCTGTAGGTGGTATCCACAAAATTCTTTTACACAAGCCCGATTACAAGGAGTTGTAGAGCCAATCATCAACCACTTGCAATTATTCTTTGCTCGAATAGTTATATGTTATAAATTAAAGTATAATTTAAATATATATTTTCTTTAATTATAACATGGAAGAATTCACGAGATTATCTGCGATTAAGCCTTCTCAAGGGAAATTTAATCTTGGCAGAATAACCCCTGACTTGCCGAGGCGAGCTCTGGTTTATTCGACGAATCAGAATCTAATCAATAGTATTCGTGGCACCAAGAGAGAGTCTCGCAACGATGGCGTGGTTCATGTATGGTCAATATTCAGAATTATGCAGGACTTTGATGCTACAATGAACGACCAGCGAGCAACGACGATTATTAATTATCTCAACTAACAAAGATACATTTTTAGAATAAAGTTTATTGCGGAAGTAGACGACACCTGGATTATCCGTGACAAACGTGACCCTGTGCGATTACATCATGCTGGAGATGTTGTAACGTTAAGTAAAATTTCCAAACAAGGAATGTTGACTGGTATTGACAAACCATATTATGAACGAGCGTATCCTGTGACGGCAGTTGTTTATGCGATATATCCGCTGAATGATAAACCTAGCGTTGATGATCTCAAACCGATGAAACTTTCGACGCTGAATTGTGTAGCTGAGCGAGTTACAGAACATTTCACAAACACGATACGTGGAAATGGTTTAACGGAGTTACGACGTAAAAAGAGAAATGAGTGGGCTGAGTGTGTCATGGAATATGGTGCTACGATCAACGACGTTGCCGAGCTTGAAAAAAATAAAATTTCCAATAAGGGTGAAGACACTAACCGGCGAGATTTTATACGAATCAAAATATATATCAAAGGGAGCTTCGATAGAAATCATTGATCATAACGCGCACGCGTGGATGATGGATGTAACAATATTTCCACGAGATAGAATTGTTAAATTTTTTAAGGTAAGGTGATATATTTGATTTTATAAATACAATTATTAAAAGTGATCCTGTATCTGTGTGGTTGTTTCAAAGTTCCGAATGTGAAAATTATGATCAGTTTGTACGACCTAAGATTTCGTCGAGAACAGACCTTTCAACGACAGGCAGCCAAACTTGTTTCTGTGGATGATACCATATTATTGCTTCACTTACAACCAACGACGCTAGCACCCCAGCATCAAGCACATATCGTAATAGCACTGTTGGAACTCAACTGCGTTCGCTAAAATGACGACCAAACCAGACATAAACAATCGGATGGAGATTTTCCGTGAGCGAAAACGATTCAATACATTTATCGCAACTCTGGTCATCTCGTGTGTTGGATGTCCAAATCTCTTAAAGTATTCAGCACATTCTCCCATTCCAAGAAAACTTCCAGGATAACATGCAAATATATCAACGGAGATAACGTCGTTGTAATCGTATTTAGTATTCCACAACCCGCCGTGACCGTATTCTCAGCAGCTTAGCTTCACGTCTTCAAGAAATTCCGGTCTTGACGGTTTCCATGAATTTTTCTCCCTGGCAGCGTGGGCAGCAACTGACAGAACGGTAAAACAATTACCGAGTAATTGTTCAACAGCATCGGTATATTTCAACGCAAGATTTTTTATTTCCGAGTGGAGGGACTCAGATCGATGATGCCGAACTCGATTTTATAATTACTGATACAACAGAGAAAGGCACATTTATAAGCCGGAATAATGCTTACTTATCGGATGGAACTAAATTAGGTACAATTGTGAGCTATATTGATGGTAATCACCACAGTTTACTCATTTAAGATCTTCGATGTTAGTGTATGTTTCGATAAACTTAGTATCGATGATAAACAGATTTCCTGATACCGCGGTTAGAGTCGCCACAGATTCATTTTATATCAATAAAAAACATGCGGATTTGCTGAAGATTGGTACCGATGCATCATGGGGCTAATGGAGAATAAAGCGAGAACAGACACTTAGTTATTCTGAATCTGCTGATTATAGATCTGAGGATATTCATTATAAAAATAGTCAAATGTCAGCGTTGTCATCAGCACCGTCGGTGTATGATCCCGTAGCTAAACATAAGACAGTTTATCTTAACGGGTGTGGTGGTTCTGGTAAAGTAACGCGTGCGATTGAATTATTTCGGAATTTGATATGGTTGTTTTGACGCCCACACATAGACTCTCCATAGAAATGAAAGAACGAGGAGTGAAATCTCGTACTTATCACAGCTTCTTTAGATGGAAAGGAGATGCATGGACTCCTGAACGAATTGGCAAAAAATACATTCCTAAGGTCATTATTTGGGATGAAATATGCACGGTTTTGCTAGATGTATTAAAAACGTTTCTTGATTGGTTAGTAACTCGGAATACTGCTGTTATCATGTGCGGAGATCATGGGCAACCACCACCTTTGTCGGCGAATCGCCACATGACTAGTTAAAAGAATTTGTGGATTATTATGAGGAAATAACTGACGATTACCGAGCGCTTGATCAAGAATTAAGAGAGTTTAAAAAATTAATCAGACTACAACCAGACAAGATTCAGTGTGAAATAATGCGTGAGATAATTCCGGAAACACATATAAATGATTTTTGGAATTTATGGAGTCCTGCTGATTTGATAGTTGCAAGTGGGAAGATAGTTCGTGATTCACTTCAACAGCAATTATTTCTGTTACATAAAGAAAAAAATTCAGATTTACCTGTGCCGTTGTGTTATCGCCCAGCAGATACACGACGACAGAATATTGATGTTGAAATTCCAGGTGACGGTGGTAAACATAATCTTGTGTTAAATGATATTGTTTAGATCACGTGAGTGCTGTTGAGAGCACGCTAATGATGGATAAATCTCCATGGACGCTAGGATATGCTATAACGATTCATTTGTCACAAGGATTAACTTTTCCGATACAAATATTTGGATTGTTGATGATCGTATTGAATGGTCAAACTTAATTTATCTGGCAGTGTCTCGAGTCAGAAGAATATCTCAGCTGCGGAGGGTTATCATAGACTTCACAGTAAATAATAATCAAACTACAGGAAATGGCGATGATGTAGTAAGAAAAAATTAGCTGGTTATCAGAGATGTGACCAAAAAAAAAAATAAATAAAAAAAATAAGCGAGACTTTGATCTCGATGCTAAATTTATCATGACACTGAAACAGCGACAGAATAGTAATGTTGTGGCAGTATTCTCTAATGACCCACTACAGTTTACCGTGGATAGAATTAATAGTAGCCTCGGCCATACACGCGAAAATGTGATGTTGTCCTGTTTTGAGTGTAATCGACGTCGAGGAGCCAGTTCACAAAAGTGAAGGTGGTGGTAATTGTGTATCTTCAGAAATTACTTGTAATTGTTCGCGTACAAATCCACGTTGAGAAGCAATTGAATCTTGTCTGTAAATTGCAGGTCTACCTGTGGATCTTACCACGCTGGAAATTTTATGTGTGGTTACACTCCAGACTGGGTCAGTCGCTTTTTTTACCCCCTCCCTCAAGCTGCCCCGGCTCACATAAATATCTGACAGTTACATTACCTAGTACTGGTTGTTTTGAGAAAGAGTCACGTCGTTGTACTGGTATGTGTCCTTTGTAATTACATTGATAGGTTTCATAGAAATTCCATGAGTAATTTCATTATTTAATGAGGCTATCACACTTGGTAGTCTTGCAACCCATTCACGAGATCTCCTATCCGCCTTAACTTTGTTCAAGGATATGTCCTGCGCGTATTGATATCCAAAACAATCTCTCAGCAAGTGTTCGATTAAATCGTTCAATGATTGCCTCATCACGATGAATTGCGGTATGTCCTCGTCTGATTTTGACGTTATGTTGTTTCATCATCGACGTTACTGCACCAAGAAATTCTCTGCCAGGATCAGCCTGTAGCGACTGTGGCCATCGCAAGGACCCTCAATGATAAATTCGTTCAAACGCATATGCAACTTCAGTTGCTGTCTTTGTTGATAACGGCTCTGCTTCTTTATATCTACTTGCAACGTCAACGACAGTTAACGCGTATTTGTATGTGCGTGATTGATGTATACCAGTTTCAATAGTATCATGTGGTATAAACAAAATATCTGCCTGATGAACTTCATTGGGAGTGCTGACATCAAAATGTGCGTACTAAATTTTTTTAGGTGGTGGTAGATATATTTGACATATTGCCTGTCTTGCTAACCAATCTGCGGCAACAGAACGTTCGACACCTGCTGCATCAGCAAGTTTACTAATCGCTGCTCTACCCCTCCAATATCCTCTAGGGCTATAATAAATCGATTCCATTATTATAATAATAATTGGCCGACTAATTATCAGCCCCTAGCAATAATTTACCTTCCAATATTTTATTAGGAAGCTAGCAAGTTTTTCTCGGAGAGATTTATTTTTTATGGAATTTAACGCGTGAATCAGCTTCACGTCTGCAATATGTCGTTGTTGTAAATCGTTGTTTTTATACGCAACATCATGAACGTGGCACGCTTGTTCAATCGCATTTATTGGATATTCTCCAGGTTTTGGTTGATCTTTCTCGTCAAGTCGGATATTAAGTTGGGTTCCATGACCACAATAATGATTTCCAGGAAGTTGCTTTTCGCCAGGATACTTAGCCCATGGAGCTCCTGGTAATTTTCCCAGTGAAGCAGCGATATCTCAGCCCCTGACATCTGTCTGGTTCGAGATAAATCTGTATTTGCTTGTACCATATTTCACACACTTGCCTGTAAGTGCACGCTTTTTATTCCTCGTCGTTATTGTTTTTAATCCACTGGTGTGGGTGGGTGCTCTGCATCGAACACAATATAAATTCATATAATTATTATATTTCTACAACATGGATATCATTGATTTCTCAGCGACACGAAAGCAAGAGCTAGTCAAACATCATGCAGCGCTACCAAATTCTATCAAAGCAATTATCATAGGTCCTTCTGGGTCTGGTAAGACGCAATTGTTGTTTAACCTAATAATGAGATGGCTCAAGTGGGATAAGTTGTATTTAGTGGCACCATCTGTAAATGATCAGCGATGCTACAACGTGCTTAAAGATTTCAATGAAAATGCAAAATTGTTGGACGAGGACGGTAATGATATTATTGACTTTATCACCGATATTGATGATGCTCCATCTGTGGATGATCTTGATGGATGTATTAATAATCTTGTAGTATACGATGATGTGATGTTGGACAAACAAACAAATCCAGCTCGGATATTTTCCTGAGGCAGACACAAAAACACCGATACTATATATGTTACTCAGCGATATACATAAATACCTAAAGTGATCAGAGATAACTGCAGTCTTCTGGTTGTCTTTAATGGTGTTGATACTCACACAGTAAGAAACATCCACCAGACTTGGTGTTCAGGAGACATGGATATGATTAAATTCAGAAACACCATTTCATGCGCTCAAGTGATTCCTCATGGATTTATCACGATAAATTTACATAATCCTCGGTCGAGGTATCGAGTAGGCCTCGATAAAATCTTTTGGTTGGGAGACCAATTACCTTCTTTTAACACCCCTGACCCTGTCAAGTCACGGGGGGGGGGGACTCCCCAGGTAAATATATTTGACGCACAAAAAAATAACCCGATTAGAAGTCAGTGACGCTTGTATTTTTTCACCCGTCGTAGGAAGGCTTTATCGCATAAATAAAATTGGTCTGTTTACCCTGCCGTAAGAAGCTTTATTTTTTTAAAAATAAACTTGGTCTATTCACCCTCCGTAGGAAGCTTTATTTCGGTTTGAAATTCTGGTCTGTTCACCCTTCCTGCTGCTAGAATAGTCATAGTTAATGTAGCATTTTATTACCACATTCCTTCTTATACGCCAGAAAATATCATTGAAGCCTTGAAAGGGGTGACGGACTATATTTCATTTTATCTTATTTTTTCATCAGATGTGGTTAAATCAGATGAACCAGTTCTCTCCGAGAGTAAGGGTCCTCCTCTGACAAGACTTCGGTCGATTTTTGGTGACGTTATATTTGTCAGAGCAGACAAGCCGACCGAATCCATACTTGACAGAGTGAAGCATGAGGTTAATATGTTCAGGAATGAATCCCTAATAATGTTGGATGAGGATCCTTTGAAATGGTGGAAAGCTCAACAATTCAAATTTCCACACCTTGCACTACTGGATATGTAAAGGCTATGCATTCCTCCACTTCCGTGCCCTCAGAGTCTTTATTACAGCAAGAGACATTGTTTCCGCACATAGGGCTGCTTTGAGTTCAGATATTGCTCTCATGTTAATTTTCCTCAAGAAAAATATGCAGTGACTCATTTAGCGTCATGCTAAGACAATTAAAACATATAGTTCAAGTGTGTGGAGACTTTTAAAACAATGCTTCTGTGAGGTTTAACATAAAACACAGATGACTAGAAATGGATGTGAGGTTTATATTTGCTGATAATTTGACAGATTTCAGGTGTTTGTAAACTTGTTTCATTTTTATGTTATTTTATACGTTAATTTAACTACCATTTGAAGTCTTACATGGTAACATCACTTAGAAATGTTGTACTGTATTTTCAAGTAATAAATGTTATAGTGATTATTGTATTGTTTGTATTAAGTGTTACTGTATTGCAATAGGTATTGCAATATGGATATGCAATTAAATATTTTACTTAACAAAGAAGAAATTAAAAGAAGGGAAAACTAAAGAGTTATGTTTTCAGGAATCACCATACGTGCCTTAAGAAAGTAATACTCTCTTTCATTAATAACCTGTCCTTAAATGACGCGTAAGTAACACCACCAACTATACAGTGACTGAAGAAGACGAAACGATAAGCTTTTCGTTGACAAGAAACAAAACCAGACAACACAAAATAGTCTATAGAACAGTATATGCCTTTTGATAAACACAGGGGCAATGTGTTTAAGATATGAAGTCTAAAAGAGTCTAAGAAGTCTAAAGGAGTCTAAGAAGTCTAAAATAGTCAAAGAAGTCTAAAAGAAGTCTAAAAAGTCTAAAATAGTCCAATGTCCCAAATACAGAGGAAATTCTTAATTGTTAAATAGATGATTATAGTAAATAAGAGAAACGTGGTGGACTCCATAAACTTCTCATAGATAGAACGTGTTTTCTGGTGTCTATATTACCTACTTAGCCAATAAATAGATATTCCATTTTATAGACTAGCACCGATTGTAAATCTAGTTCTATATGGTGACAGACGCAGACTATCCAAGTGAACGCTGATTATTATAAACTGGTATCGTTTACAATATTTGCTGGATACGGGAATAGAGACAAATGATAGACAAACAAGACAACTTTGATTGGCAGGTAAATTATTTTCTTTTACCTGTGATTCGTTTCTTGTTTAGTGCCGCTAGAATACGGCACGCCATTCTGTCTAAACTGAATGTGATGCCCTTACTAAAGCCTACACTTTTCTCCAGGTGGCATTTTATCACCCAAGTCGGAGATGAAAATCAATCAATCTAAAAACCAATTATGCCACATCGTCTCTTACGGAGATCTCAGTGGGTACAAATGACTACAGTGTCTCAATCGATCGCCAATATCCTTATCTGTGCTGAATGTATTGTAAATATTGAGTATGTCCAACAAATATATTTTTCGATGACGTAAAATTTGACGAAAACATAAGATTTCAATTTTGGCTATATATTATTTTATATAATCACAGTAATGCGATCTTAATCACAGCATCTTGATTGCTAGAACCTGTCGAGTTATCATAAAATCCGGGTCATTTCTAGACGCGAATCAATCAAGATCGTATTATTATGATCATGCTATTTTTGTGTTATATATATATATATATATATATATATATATATATATATATATATATATATATATATATATATATATATATATTAATTGAAACCCATTTTCTTAAGATTTCCACCTTTCTGATACGAACTTCATCTTAAGTCATAAACCGAATTTAATTTATTTAACAGCTGATATGCGCATGAATATCACTTCTATGAATGAAGCGTGTTAATTAACTCGAGGTCTTTGATGCATAGGTATGGAATATCCATATACGTGATTAACGGTTATTGTGCAGTTGTCAAGTTTTGCATTACGGAAGGTAACACCAGCTGAATAACTAGGAAAATTTATATCGGAGGCTCAGCTGATAGCCTTTGACTTGTTTCTGACAGGACATTGTGAGAGGCTCCAATGGGACTGACAGCACTATTTGGACAGTTATTTACAGCGGGATTTAACAAATTGATTAAAAACTGATGATACAGATTTGTTAAAGAGAATGTTACTTATTTTCATTTGTATGGCAATTGAGGCTACGTGATAGTCATTCACCTCCAGGTAAAAGTAGTTCCAGCCTCGTTTGTGAGTGGTAATACGGAGTCTGAAAGAGCAAGCATAGTTTTTCCTACTTTTGGGATTTGAGGTAAAATTCTGGATAATTCTTGAGTATAAAACTGATAGGTACATGATGAAAGCAACTATGGTTCTAGACAAGTTAAAATATTATAAGAAACCGAGGATATATGCTATTTGTACGTAGGTATCTATTTAAAGCTTTGTTACATTTTAGTGATTATTTGCTTGATTATGGTAACAAGTAATAGGAAGATATTTCTCAAACCGAGTAATTAGCCAATTACTAGGAGCTGACTTAAGAGGCTTTATGTTACCATGAACTGGCTTCCAAAACGGCACTCTAAATAATTTCCTAACATACCGCATTCTTGGAATATTATCACGTATAAGTGTCTGGTCCTTGGGGGTGGGTAATTCTACGCATTAGGTGTTTGGGCCGTAATTTCGTAGCACGCGGCATTGAAATGTCAATCTACGGCCTAGAAAAACATAACAAATCTGGAGCAAGAATAAAAAACATGCAAGTGGATAATAAAGGTTTTATGAATATGTGGTTGTTCGCTGATTTAGAGGAAACTTATAAGAAACTTCAGCTGACAACGACAGTTGCTTTGATGTCCTTTGAATAGAAGAACCATCGACCTCAAGCTATCCTCACTCAGGTGTTGCCTCATTCGCTAGATAGTAAGGTTCTCTAAGACCCCATACATGTTACAATATATAAAGCGGTACATTTTGATGGGTTTATCTGGGCGATCTCGCTCCACACCCACAATTTGAATAACATTTCTTCAGCGCTTAATTTCCCGCTATAAATGTACATGCAATATTACGATTTACAGCAATTCATCCATACAGGCCAATTACAAGTCTGCACAGTTGAAGATAATACAGCTCAAAGACATTTTCTGAGATAGGGTGGGGGAATGAAAACAGATATGTGTCAAGATTAAATTTCAATAAAAATCATAAATTACATCCAATCACGCGTGCGGCATGATTTAGTAGTTCTCAAAATTAAGTGTCGCTACTCTAAGCACCTACATCTCTGGTCTTGATTCAATGTTTTCACAACTGAGTCTAGATTTTTAAAATATTGTTGTTACTGTTGTTTTGGGTTTAATGCCATTTCTCAGCGCAAGATCGGCTATAAATGGCGGTTAGTAAAACTGGTGGAGGAAAATCCCGGTAAGAACCACCGACCCACGGGAAATTACTGGCTAGCATTCTCACATATCCACATTAGCCGAGCCTGAGACTCGAACTCACGCGAATACAGGTGAGTTGGCAGTGATCAGTGAAGGCGAGCGCTTTAGACCACCAGGCTATCCGGGTCCCGAATTCTAAAATATTATGCTTTTACTATTTTCTATAAATACAGCCTGGTAATTGCAATTTCAAAATTGCCAGTGATCAGTGATGGCGAACGCTTTAGACCACTCGACCATCCGGGCCCCGAATTTTAAAATATTATGCTTTTATTGTTTTGCAATTTCAAACTTCCCATAGAGCATTGGCACTGGCCGGTGTAGAGGACACATCCTTGATATTGTGGCCTTCACATGTGGCTTGAGACAGTTATAAAAACTATGAGTGTGTGTGTGCGTATATATATATATATATATATATATATATATATATATATATTGATGGGCGGGAACTGGGGTTGATTGGTTAGATACTTTGTAACACAGCAAAACAAATAGGTTATTTAGTACCGAGGCAATAGAAGCAAAGTGCCTTAGTCAGGGAGATACCAAAGTAGACGATATGCTAATATGATGGTAGTGAAATATGACAACTAGTAAGAGTGAAATATTACAACTAGTAATGTGTGTGTGTGTGTGTGTGTGTGTGTGTGTGTGATTTGGATTTTTAACATAGCTTTAACAACTTTGCAGTCATATCTCTACGATGTCTGCAGTGTGGCATTTGACAGTGATTTCTAGCTCTGGGGCATCATTCTGCAGACATGTAGCATCATGTCCCACCCAGTCACATTATCCTAACACCAGACCGACCAGTCCTAACACTAACCTCTTAATGCTGAGCGCATAGCGAGGCAGCTGCTAGTACCATTTGTATGTCTTTGGTATGACTTGACCAGGGTTTGAACCAGCGACCTCCGGCATCCGAGGCGGACGCTTTAACCACTAGGCCATCGGAGCGGTCAACTAGTACGAGTGAAATATGAGAACTAGTAATAGTGAAATATGACAAATAGGGTTGAAATTTTAGAAAATGAAAAAGGTCTCTTCCAGAATATTTTACCCCACCCCCTTCCAAGTCAGCATCATTTGTATTGTTTCTGAAGTCATCACACATTATGTGAGTTTTGGAACATGTTGTACCATTCACATGAAATACCACTCACATGAAATAAGTACAGTTAGTTTTATTCTTCTAACGCATTATATATTATAATAAATTTTGGAGATGCGCATTTGGTTATAGCGCCCCGTTTAAGGAATTCTTAGATTTGTGTGATTACTTGTTTGATTACTGGAATTAGGTGCAATGGAAATATTCCTTAGCCCGAAATAACTAGCCAATTATTAGGAGCAAACGTCACGGAGAGAAAGTGTTAGTGAGTTTCTATGATGCAATGGTCAATTAGTAGTGAATTCAGACCCAAAGCGCATGACTGTCCCTGAATAATATAGTCCCTATTAAAATCTAGTGGTGTACATTGGTGTTGTGACTGCAGTGGCAGTATTTACTGTAGGAAACCGGTAAATTACACAATGAAATAAACAAGAAGGGACTCGGCAGATACCGTTTATGTCGCCATGGTGGCAAATGTGATGCAGTTGTACTGGCGTAATGTGCCTTGAAACCATAGATTGACTGACCTAAGCTGGCGTAGTTAAAATAGTTCCCTGTGTTAGGGGATAGTTGTAGAGTTTCTACGGCGTGAACTGCTGACGGTACGGAAAGTTGATGAAGAGAAACTATGCAGACGTGCGGTTGATAGATATTTGGCAAGTTGGGAGATCTGTGGTCTTGCATTGATTAGAGTAAAATTCATGTATAAAATGGACACGTCAGGCTTTCTAATTTACAACTGAAGTTGTATAGAAGTCTTTGGAAATTTGGGGTAAACATATGACTTCTAGTGGGAATCGCGCCAGGGTTTGACACCGCTCGGTCAAGCATAGACCCCTGGCTTGTAATAATATTATTTAAAAACAAGGTGGGATGAAACACCTTTACTTTCCAATAGCATTATCAAGCATGCCAGGACCGATTACAGGATTGTAAATTAGAATTCATGTTCCATTGATTAAGTTACACAGATTGCCATATTCATTTTTTTGTCATGAAATCCAATTTTTCCCATTAAATAAATAAATTGCGCTCCAAAATGTATTGGAGAAAACATTGAAAATATCCATATTTCACAAATGTATTGGGTAAAATGTATGCTATATTGAATGACCTACGTCCTTCGTGCTAGAGGACGTATAATGACAACTAGTCAAACCTACACAACGGGTCATCTGTAGTGTCCAACCACCTGTCGTAAACAACCACGGTTTACCGATTGCTTGAACCAAACAGCCACAGTTCATAGCTGACGTGAACCAAATTATGGAAGATAAAACATTACTATGAAGCAGGTACTTGTTTTAATTACGGCCTTATGTTTCATCACTTCATCAAGAGGCTTCTCCGACATATTGGACTACATGTATATTATGCATTCTACTGCACAAAAGCACATTAATAAAACATATACTTCACATCTGTACGGTACATGGTTTATTCCATCATTCTGGAATGTACATTACAAGAGCAAAGGTTTGCTCCATGTTTTCTCACTTGTCTTAATCAACCTCAAATATCATCTGCATCGGAGCTGCCATGGATGCGCACACGAAGTAGTAGTAGTGAAAGTAGTAGTAGTAGTAGTAGTAGTAGTAGTACTACTACTACTACTACTGATAATAATAATAAGAATTTACTGAGGGTAACTCATTTACTTGAGTGCAAGAGGCCTCCATTGTTCTATGGCTTTCATGATTTATATAGTTCAGTATCGAAACTTCTACTAAGGCATCAAAATGTCCTAATGCATCTTCTCTCTCTCTCTCTCTCTGGTAAAATATATATTTACAAGAAAACATATCTATATATCAGGATTTAGAACCAATTAAAAATTTCTGCCGTAAATTAAGTACTGTCATCATCACACTATCATCCCGAACGTCAATATCTATTTTCAGCCACCTTTGTTTTCAGTAATATAAAATTAGATTACCTTTTAATACATGAACTCCCATCTTGATGTTTAATTTTAGTTGAAAGAAGGAATGTTCAGTATGTATACTTGTTTCATCTAATACACTGCAAGCATGACTTCATTCCTTAGCGAACCATGCATCCAAGAGTCTTCTTTCTTTGAAATAATCAGAAGTAATTTGCAGGAGTCTGTTTGTCTTTCTGTCATCTTCATTTCAACGCTATAAATATTAAAGCTAACGTTCATCTACTGAACGTATACATACCTTCTGAACTGAGCAAATACCATAACCTAATGTCCTGGAAATTCTTTGTCGGGCTAGTGAATGTTTTGTTTAAGAGGGCTTGTCCGGCGCAAGAGAGTTTTATCAATGTGAAAAAGTGCAAATTTGTGTCTAATTCACAAGTTTACCATGGTCAATAGTCTCTTTTACGTAAATCAGCACCTTCAACGGAGAAGAGATATACATTGCTCCGCTATCTGATTGGATGTATCTGTAACGGAAAATACATTTGAATGATCATCACTGTTTCCATCATCTCTGTATTCCGATCCTGAATTGGAATGTTTTCAAGATTGGATCCACCGTTTTCTAAGTATTATAATCTTATTTTTGGATAAATATGGCCTGGAATTACAATTTAAATCCCTTCAGAGCAATGGAAATCGTTGGATTAGAGGTCACAGCCATGAAATCATGGCTTCGACCCAGCGGCTGCCTGTACGCATGCTATTGGGCGGTTGATGGGATTGGTTAGTTTGGTATGGTGTTAAACGGCAAAGCAACACAAG